>PVJL010006717.1:0-87949 GCA_004026885.1 Lyroderma lyra | reverse complement strand
CTAAACTACTGACTGTGTGCACGAGCTTTTGTCCTTTTGTTGCATTTGGTTTGATGTCCCACCTACGAGTGCCGTCCTATGGCCCCTGGTTCTGTCTGGCTTATTTCAGTTAGCATGGTGACCTCAGGGTCGATCTGTATTGTCACCCATGGCAGAATTTGTGGGGGGTTTTTTTCAGTTACAGTTGATGAAAGAGCACCTTCTTACCACCAGCAAAAGAATTTTTAAAAATCACACCTACTGATAGCCCAGAAGCCTTGCTTTCATTTTTAATTTAATTTTATTAAATTAATTTTATTGAATTTTATTATTATGTATTGTCCTTGAGCTGCCCCTTCTCTGACCAGCCTGTGGAGACAAACGGAACCACTGATGGTGGTCACATCAAATACCACTGACGCTAGCACAGCATAGTCCTCTGTAAAGTACCCGTTAAGGTATTTTTGGAAGAGTCTCCCGTGGACGCAGGATGGTCTGACTGATCAGGCACCTTCCAGCTGCCCCCTCTGCTGCGGTGGAGCATGGCCCCCAGGGACCACCCCATCATACCCTCACGCTGCCTACAGGCCCCTCCCCACAGACCCGGGGCCTCCGCCGAGCAGCCAGTGGGCTGCAGCAAAGCAGAACTACATTACGTTCTGAGCCGTTCGAGGGGACTTGGGAGCGTCCCCCCGTGCCCTTCTACCCTTTGTAATTTCACCAGAGGCAGGTCTGGCTTGCAGTGGCCCTAACAGCTACAACAGCACCCTCAGCAAGCAAGCTTGGCCTTCTGTCTGGATGCTGCGACCACAGTTCTAAGCATCTGGGCTGCTGGCGTGGAAGGGAACGCTGGGTCGGTGGCACCTCGGAGCACGGAGCTGGTGACTTGAAGATCCCTGCAAGCACCAAACTCGTGAATCTGTAGACGTCGGGTACTGTTTTGGGCAAGGTGTAAACCACTCATGACTCCTAAATACCTAGGAATTAGCTCATAGCTCATATCTAGGCAGATGAGAGAAAGAATCCAGGAAATCAGTTCAGAAAAACCATACCAGA
The DNA here is from genome assembly GCA_004026885.1 of Lyroderma lyra. NCBI lineage: Eukaryota > Metazoa > Chordata > Mammalia > Chiroptera > Megadermatidae > Lyroderma > Lyroderma lyra. The sequence continues at coordinate 86,914 of PVJL010006717.1, read as the reverse complement.
GAGAAACCAAATACTTCCTGAGTGACTCGAAAGTGGGGGGAGAATTCTTACTGTTACTTGGTGAGGGCAGCAAAGTAGAAGGCAGTGGCCCTGTGTGTGATAAGCACCAAGGCTGTGCGGACTTTGATCATTCAAGGAAGAGGAAGCAGAGGTGACTGAACGCGAAGTTCAGCATTTCTGAACATAACACAAGAAACCATGGAGCTCATGATGCAAAGGAAAATCATCGTTTCAAAAAGTTACCCTAGGAAACAGGGCATTAGAAAGCATTTGCTTTGCTTTTTCAATGAAGCATAAGAGTCAAGACATTTAAAAATTAGATGGCAAAATATCAGTTCACGATTAAAAGGTGAATTCATGGAAATGTAAGCAGACATAAGAACAGAGAACGATGAGATATGAAATGATGGTGAGTAAGGGAAATGTGCAATAGCAGCATTAACATCTGCCTTTTGTCCTGGATACACGAGGCCTGTCACCCGCTACATGTGCTGCCTCATTCGGAGAAACTCAGAATGCCCGTGATGCTCCAGGTGTCCATCTGAAGGTCCTCTAAGTGCAGCTCATGCTGCATCCCTCAGGACTGGACACCAGGCATAGCAGTTCGACTGGGAAGGAGCATCTGTCCGAAGTAGCCACCCCTGGGCTGCTCCGCAGCCTGAGACACGGCCTGACACTCACTATGGGATGGTGACCAATGACATAATCCAGACCCCCTGTCTGGGAGAGTTTGAACGTGAGACATACAAAGTGAGTCCCTCGACTTGTGCTTGTTGCTCCCTAGAGCTAGAAGTTCAAGGCTGGGCCTTCCGTGCGTGCACGTGAACCCTGTAGACCACGGCCACACCTAGTAAGTATTTAGAGCACACTTGGTGAATGAAGGATGAGAATAGGGAGAGCAGACTAGGCACATGTCCTACTGTGTTTCAAGTGTAAGAGCCTTGAAAATCGTCAAACCAGCCCTTCACATAGCAGAGGAATACACACTATTATGACCCTGATATTGGCAAAGATGCTAAAATACAAGTGTGTCCAAATGGACAGCTATTTTTTTTTTAAGAGAAAAGCTCATATCTTGGGCCTTTCCTTTAAACAAATGCATTGAAATCGAAGGAGACAAATGAGGATTACAAATTTTCATGTATCACGTGTGACAGAGTGAATCCTACGATCTGCACTGCTGGGAAGAACGAGGATGATTGATCAGTGTTTGAACCAACAGGACTGGCAAAGGGACCCCAAGTTAACACATCGTGAATCAACAGTGCTCTGGTCATGCCCCATCATGTGGTAGTTCATGCACACGGAGGTACAATAATGGCCCCCAAAGCATTCGCATCCTAATCCCCCAGGCCTGGGAATATGTTAGCTTACATGGCAAAAGGAATTTGGCAGATGTGATGACGTTAAAGATCTTGAATGCAAAGATCATTTTTGACAACCTGAGTGGGCCCTGTGCAATCACAGCGGTCCTTACAAGAGGGAGGCCGCGGGGTGAGGGTCAGGGAGGACATGAAATGGTGGGAGCAGAGATCAGACAGCATCCGGACACAGGAGAAGGCAAGGGACGAATTCTCCACCAGAGCCCCGGGGAGAAGTGCGGCTCCGCCAATGCCTTGAGTTAGACCCAGACTCTGACCTCCGAAACTTTCCGATAACAAATTTATTGCACAGAAGTCCCCTCTTAACCATGGGGGATACGTTCTAGGCCCCAGGTGGATGCCTGAGAAAAACAGAGTACCAGCCCTACATGTGCTATTTTTCTTTCCTATACATACCTACCTACGATCAAGTTTATTCTGTAAATTAGGCCCAGGAAGCAATCACCAACAGTAATTAATGATAAAATACATGATAGTAATACACTGTAATGAAAGTTACATGAAAGGTCTCGCTCTGTCTCAGAATATGCTATTGTACTGTATTTACCCTTCTTGTGATGACGTGAGATGATGTAATGCCTACGTGGCAAGATGAAGTGAATGATGTAGGCATAGCACTAGGCTACTGTTGACCTTCTCAAGATAATTCAGGAGGAGGATCACTGAGCCATGATGACATCGTGTCTTCCACCCAAAAATGTAATGCCTTTTCCGTCTTCGCGAAGCACTGATCACGCACCGTGGCTGTAACGCAGGAAGTTTGAGGTGTGACAACAAAACCAGCCAGGCTTCCTCTCGCCTTCCTCACACTTCCATGGACAGACGAGTGGTTACAGCAACCTCGGCGTACGATCGTTCCCTCTTTTCTTGTTCAGAACCTTCATCTTTTCATGTAAAGGAAACACTTTATGGCTTGTCTTCGGCATTTCTAAATTGCCGGCACCCCACTCTTGCACTTTGGGGCCATTAGTAGGTGAAGTACGATTGCTTGAACACAAGCCCTGTGGTACCGTGAGAGTCGATCTGATAACCAAGATGGCAGTTACTCAGTGACGACAGGCGGGGAGGACACCCAGTGTGGATACGTGGACACAGCGATGAGTCACGTTCCAAGCAGATGGAATGGAAATTCCCAGATTTTTGTCACGCTACTCAGAATGGTACACAATTTAAAACTTCAGAATTATTTCGGGAATTTTCCATCTATTATTTTGGACTGCAGTTGACTGTAGGTCACTGAAATCTTGGATACTCTATAGATACAATGGAATATTATTCAGCTTCTATAATAAAAAGAAGGAAATCCTGCTATTTGTGACAATATGGATGAACTTTGAGGACATTATGCTAAGTGAAATAAGCTAGTCGCAGGAGGATAAACACTGTATAATTCTTCTTATATGAGATATCTGAGAGAGTCAAACTCACAGAAGCAGAGAACACCATAGTGGTTTCCAGGGCCTGGAGGTCAGGGAAATGAAGGGTCGTGACTCGGTGGGCATGGAGTTTCAGTTACGCTAAATGAGTAAATTCTGGAGATCTCGGTGTAACACAGTGCTCAGGTTAATAATATGGTGTTGTGCATTCCAAATTTGTTAAGGAGGTAAATCTCATGGGAAGTGTTTTACCACAAAGACAAAATAAAACAAAAAGCAAAGGGACATAGGGAAACTCTGGGATGCGTTACATATGTCTGCTACCTTGGTTGTGTTATCACCGTTCTTGTGTATGTCTGAATTCATCACATATGACACGTTAAATATGTGTAGTTCTTTGTATATCAATTATACCTCAATAAAGCTTTAAGAATAAAAAAATTAATACAATAACTGAGGCCTAGGAGCCATCACTAATACTCTGATTTAATTGTCTGGGGTGTAGCCTGGGTATTAGGATTTAAAAAAAATCACCCCATCTAATTCTGAAATGCAGCTCAATTTTAGACCCGCTGATTTAGAGCCACCTGTGTGTAGAAGATACCTGCATGGGTGATGATAATAACAAAACTCCTAAATATCTTATTCTTAAAATCATCCATGGGGAGGGAAGCGAGCTCTTCATTTTCTAAGCTGTTAGCAGTTGGAAAACAACAGGAGTGTCCTCTTCTCTAGGAATTATTTTGTAGATCCATGTTATGAAAATGACCCTCTTTATATAAATATAGTTTTATCTCTCAGTGCATTGGCACAATATGCATCTTGCTGAAGCTTTCTTCATTCCCAAATTGGGAATATGCATAAGGTTCCTTCCTCTGATACCACACCTGAAACATCTCATATATGATTATACTAGAAAAGCCACAACTTGCCTGTGACTGCACATGAAATGTTTAATGCTACAGATTTCAATATTTTCGGAGCATTCACTAACTTCGTGTGTGTTACATTGATCTAATTCTATTACAGCCTGCACGTTACACAAAACCTAGGGCCGCTGAACACAGCCTTCTCTGAAGATCCCGTGAAGATTTATACTCTGTGCACCTCTTTTAGCTTTTCTGTGTTAAATAAAAAACTTAAACTGGCTCTTGCTTGTTCCAGAGAAGTTCCTTGCTTCTTTGCAGTCTGTGAATCAGTCTCATTGTTCCTGGAGTATATTTGCACTGCGGAAGAAGATTGCATCCAACCTTGAAGGCTGTGGGAGAAAAGATTTCCTTCTCATCCCAAAATGCACAGCATGTTTGCTTACCTGCCTTCTCCTTCATAGCTGACTCTTTTCTGAAGAATAGAGCTCCTTCCCCGACAGGCCTGTCAGGGTGTTTGTTTGTTTGTTTGTTTGTTTGTTCTGTGTGTGTGCCTTTGATCCTTGGTAAAGCAATCCCAGAGTCGTCATAAAACACTGGACTCAGATTTCCCAATGAGCATTCAACAGGAGTCAGAGCTGTTTGTTTTCAGGTGGCAATGACACCCAAACGGTCAGCATTTCAGAGACTATCTAATAGTATTGTAACTAATGAGGTTTCAGCACAGAATCATGAAGCATTTGCTCTGTTTCTAATTTTGCCATCAGCCTGTGTGGCTTGAAGCAAGAAATATATGTGTATTTTATATATATATTTGCTTATTTCATTCTCTAAATATGAATCACAATATTAATTTGTTCAGTCTGCAATATACCGAAGGTGCACATTCCCGAAACCCAGTTGACTGGCAAACTACAAATTACAGAAAATGCAAGAACTATAATTTAACATGAAAATGATGCCACCCACAGGCTTGGGGCAAAATTCTGACCCGAAGGAGTGAAAGACCATGCTCGCCATCCACAACAAAACAGCGTGTTTCAGGGACACACATAATTCTTCCAGGCATGGCCTCTTGCCTTCGTTCTTAGGAGGCGTTAGCACTGATGCCCTAGAACGTTGGAATGCTCAAGGTGCAGGGCTTCTGCTGATCAGTTAGTAAAACGTGGAAGAAAATAAGCACCTTCTCCTGTTACATTGCATTGGAAGGGGTACAAGAGCCACACACATACTCCAGAGCCTCAGACATGTTTTATTGACTCCGTCTTTCTCCCTAGGACATAGGGTAAGTCTATGAGGCTGGGAGGAGTTGGGGCAGAATGATGAACACGACCCTTAGAGGCAGCCCTCTCTTGTCATGTCCAAAAAAGCGATGGCTCTCATGGATTAACAGTATCAGCATCTCCTGGAACATAATTAGAAATGTAAATTCTTGGTCTTACCCAGACCAACTGAGTCAGAAATTCTGGGAGTAGGGCCCAACAATCTGAATTTTAACAAGTGATTTTGATGATTGGTAAAGCTTGAGAATCATGGATTTAAACACATCATGTCTCATTTCTTCTAGCCTTAGGATGACCCAAGTCCTTGTACATAAGGCTACCCTATGGTCATTGCTCAGGAAGTTCCAGTTACACTGTAATAGACTTATCTGACTGCAAAGGAAGACATGACTTTGGTCCAAGCTGAGACTCAACATAGGAAAGAAGTGAGGTCTTTGTTTTGTTTTTTAGTAAATGCTGTACCAATGTGTAAATTTCCCTGTTCTAATTTGGGGGCAGTATAATATTTACAGAGTTTGAGTACCTTAGAGAGAGGTTTTAGAATACATCTTCACTGAATAATATTGGTAAAGGAGAATGAGAGATAGATAGGCTACTGGAGAGCTGTGAGAAAGCTTCCTCTACTACAAGGGCAGTAACTCCTCAGCTAGCACGGGCTGCCCATCTTCATGGATGGCTGGGTGGTCACCCAAAGGGCTTGCTTAGGAAAGCAGAACAGGGCATGAAATATCAGGAAGGAAAGACAGGGCGACGAAGAGAAAGAGGGTGAGAGTCCTCAAATCTCCTGGTTTTTGTCTCACCTCAGAATTCAGACTTGTTCATAGGCTGCTTAAAACCCCTTTGCAAAGGCAATGAGGGCTCTGCGGGGCCCTGGCCCTGGAGTGTGGAAATGATTATTTGTCAGGGGTAAAGGTGCCACCCACATGCCACTATTCTGCCAGAAGCAGTTCCCATCCCCCACACATTTATACCTATAAACTTACAAATTTTTGAAAGGTAAGTAATAACATGTTTTTATATTATGACAATGATCTAGTAGAAGAGGAGAAATCAATGCTACAGGCAGAGGGAGAGAGAGACAGATAGACAGACAGGCATGCACACACACTAACTTTCGAAGCTTTGTCCTTGGTAGGCAAGAGGTGGTGGCATCTACTCAAGTAGAGGAGTCGGCATTTGCTAATAAGGATTCCCCCCCACACCCCACCACCCCCGGAGGAAAAGAAGTACACACGTGATAACATGTAGGTAGTGATAACAAGATAGAAGTTCCTTTCTTATTGTGCCTACGTTTTCAGCTAAGTTAGAAGCAAGGTCCCACGAGTTGAGAATGAGAAAGGGATGGAAAGGTGGGAATTTGACGACAGGTGAATTTAGGCAACAGATACTTAGGAGTCAGAGACAGCTAGGGGTCGCTCCTTGCAAACTCCAGAGGGCAGCACTCACATAGCCGAGTCCGCAGGAAGCTGTGGCGGGGGTGGCTATGCAAACGTGCTGCTCAGATTTCCTGCTGCTGGCGACGCAGAGGGCGAGGGTCCCAGCTTCAGCGCTTCTGCTCCAGGATCGCATTTGCAGCAAGAGCCCTCCTCCCCATGGCTGCTCCCCCCTAGTGCCTGAGCACATGGGGGTGAAAGGAGGAATGAGAAGATAGGGGACTCCTCAAAATGTGCCCTTGGCTCAAGGACACTCTTATTCTGGCCAGAACATTTCTTTTTAAATTACATTTTACATATAATGTCGAATTAGTTCAGGTGTACAGTGTAGTGATGAGTCATTTCTATAACTTACTAAATCCCCATTCCAATACATCTGGTTCCCTTCTGACATCATACATAGTTATTACAACGTTGTTGACTGCACTTGACATCGTTGTGACTATTCTGTGGCTATGAATTTGTACTTCCTGATTTCTTCCCCCTTTTTACCCACCCGCTCCAGCTCTCCTCCCATCACACCTACCAATCTAATACCCATCTCACACCACACAGTTACTGCCAGCACATGCTTAGAACTGCATGCACTGTTGCCTAAGAATCTTCCTACCTAATCTCTCCTCCCTCCACTCCCTTATAGAGGTCAAGGCTCATCTCAGTCTGAATGCCATCTCTCTCTTCTCCAGCTTCATCCTCTTTTTGTTTTGTGGGCATTTCTCCAATAAATCTCTTGCATATCTAATACTATATCGATGTCTACATTTTGGAAGAATGAACAAACATAAGTGGTATGAGGAATGGTCTGAGATACAGTTTATAAGATAGTGTCTGGGGACTACAATATGTTTTGGGGGGCACAAAGATTTCCTGACATCATCTGGTGGCCTGGTTGCTAAAGATCTCTGCCCTGGTGAAGCACACCTGTGGAATGATGTGCCCATATAGCTGTGATGATTTAGCCATTTAAAAGATACAGAGGATCAGTTCTTCCCTACAGGGTGAACCCATGGTGCAACACATAGACAATGGATTATAGAATTGTGCGCCTGAAACTTCTGTAATTTTACTAACCAATGTCACTCCAAAATTTTTAATAAAAAAAGATACAGAGGGAACAATATCTACAAAGACAATAGAGTTGGCTGGTTGCTGCTAAGTCGTGCTGATACCCCAGAGAGGGTAAGTGGCAAGTAGGATCCATAGAGAAGCAATTAAAGGCTAAATGTGAGAGTCAGAGGCACCTTTGATAGATTACAATCAGGTCCATACCTCTTATAGTGGAAGAGCCAAGACCAGACACAACTAAGCAGTAAATCGAAGGCCTGAGAGTACTGTAGAAACCCAGAGCCACTTAAATGATCATCCAAGGCAGGTCTGCTGGGGTAAATTCAGGGACCTGCCTGCTTGGGAAGACCTGAAACACCTTACACATGGATAGAAGATATCTGAATGCCTGCTCCTTAGGATTTTTAAGGCAACGAAACTATTTGGAACTATTCTGCACACTACTCTATTAGTAGATACATGTTATTACACATTTGTTAAAACCCACAGAATGCAAAACACCAAAAGTCAACTCCACTCTAACTTAGAGAAGGGTGGTGGTGGTAATGACGTGTCAACACAGATTCCTTGATTATAACAAATGTATTACTCTGGAGCAGGATGTGGACAGTGGAGATGGCTGTGCATGTGTCGAGGCAGGAGGTATACCAGAACTCTGTACTTCTTGTTCAATGCTGTTGTGGTTCCAAAACTATTCTTAAAAACAAAAGATAAATAAAACCTACTAAAAAATAATGGCAGGAAAATCTTCTAAACTTCATGAAATTTATAAACTCATGAATTTAAGAAGTTTTAATGTATCCCAAACACAAGGAACATGAAGAAAATTGTCCCAAGCATATTATAATCAAATGACTTGAAACCAGTGCTAATGAGAACATCTTATAAGTAGCCAGAGAAAAAGGATGCATTGAGTACAAAGGGAAAATTGTAGGAATGAAAGAAGACTTCTTGTAGGAGACAACAAGATCCAGATGATAGATGAGCAAATGTTTAATGTACTGAATGGAAAAGTAAGTCAACCTCAAACTCTATAATCACAAAAAAAATACCTTCCAAAAATTCAGGTGAACTAAAAACTCTTTCAGACATAAGAAAGCTGAAAGAATCCATCATTAACTGATTGACCAGACCCAGTGCTGGTAATACTGTGATGACCCAAATCATTTTTTTTTTTCTGGAGGGGTAAAGGCATGACAATGAATCATTTCATAAACTTACTTCTTAGATAAAGACATAGCCAGCAAAGACTAAATGTGAGGTGAACCATAATCTCAAATCTTCTATCAGCCAAAAGTAGAACAAGGGAAGAACTTTTCTATTCATCATCACTTGTCTCCATTATATTAGCTCAGATCCCCTGAGAAGCTGACACCAAAAGAGGGTTAGATGCCCAAGAGACTGATTTTTGTACATGCCTATGAAAGAAAAATGGAGGTAGCTGAAGATGGGGAGGAGATCCTTCAACAACTGATGCAGGTCTGATCTTCAGTGAAGGATAGAGGCCATCAAGAAAGCTGGGGTAGCAGGAGTCTTAGACGGCAGTACAATTCTAAGCAAGTTCCAGTCAATGAGGAATCCTCAAGCCAAGTTGCCCGGTGAAGGAGCTTTCTTTCTTACAGGGGTGGGACAGAGTCCTCACTGTTCCAGATGGCTATTCTAAGCTTTTCTAAGGCTATTGCTAACGTCTCAAACATATTTGCTCATTATCACAAAGGGAACCAGATGAAGGAATGTATAGAGTTAACTGGAAATCCATCCCATGTTGGGAAAAGAATTCAGGATGAATTCTACAATGGTATGGAAACCGTAGGAGTATCTTCTCCGAGACAGCCAGCCTCTGATGAACACAGCTAGAAGGTGCCCCTGGGGGCAGTTTGGCCCAGAGTCTGGAGTACATAATGATTCATTCATTATTTTGCAGAGCAATAGCTCAAGATTTCATTTAACCCAACAGATACATTTGTAAGCAGGATCATGGAAGCAAAATGTCAGGGCGGTGAGGAAAATAAAAGGAGTGCTTGAGAAGAATGCCAAAGGAGAGTCATTACTCTGTGAATATCCTCACAGATTAGATCTGTACAGGATGTTCTGCTTTACCTCCTCTGTTGTCACATGCTGAAATCGCACGTTTTTTCCCCCAAATTACCTTGGAATGCGATGACCTGACTAGAGACTGTTTATCAGAGGAAACGTCTACTCACTTCCCACCTCCTCCTCCTCTGTTCTCTCCTCAAGGTCAGATACCCTGACCCCGTTTCCAGTGCCCTTTGCCTTCATCTGTTCTCCTTGCTTCCCCTTGTGACTTCTTCGTGAGCTCCTTCGGTGTGATGATGGCTACCATCCCGACTTGCCCACGTGTAGCCATGTTCTTTGGTGGTTTTTCTAGGCCAAACCGTCCATGTCTAGTTCATGGCTGGATACCCACATTTTCCCTCTTTTATTTCTTTTTATTTATATTTCCTCTCCTTAATTCCTCAACTAACAAGAGCACCTCACCGAGTCTTTGTAAGGAGATTATTTTGTGTTCCTACGTCTCTGTTCTTCCACACGGCCCAGGAAAATGGGTTTCTAGCTCCGTGCTGAGACTGTGCTCCTGTCATCATGTCCCACTTCCTTTGGGCTTACTTTCACAGTTTTTTCCATTCCCTTAAAAACTATTACCTTTCTATCTTCAGAGGCTTTTTATTCCCTTGGACTTTCTCAATATTCCCAGATGATAAAATCAAGATAAATAAAAAACTGATCAAAAGCAAATTGTGCAAAATCCTTGTGGCCTTGATTCAGTCTCTAATTTTTTAATGGAAAGGCTGTAGAGACCCTGCTAGTCCAACCTACAGCCTGCATGTGGCCCAGGACAGCTTTGAATGCGTCCCAACACAAATTCACACACTTTTCTTACAACATTACGAAATTATGCACGGACCTTTTTTTTAGCTCATCAGCTTTTGTTAATGTGAGTGTATTTTATGTGCGGCCCAAGACAATTCTTCTTCCAATGTGGCCCAGGGAAGCCAAAAGGTTGGGCAACCCTGGTATATAGTAGACTCTCAACATTTCTGCCTTCTATTTCTGCTTACACCTTATATTTCCTCAACCATTTGCCTGAAACTCGGAAACTCTTCACCAGTATATCACCAATTATCTTCTTCTGGCCTTCTTTTATTTCACCTCTAATAATTTAGTGAGCACCTACTTTATGCCAGTCACTGTAGTAGGCAGTGTGAAGGGAGGATATGACAATGAACATAACAACTAACCCTAGATTGCTTCTGAGGAGAAAGATTAGGCTATTTTTGAATGATGGCTAGAAAAATGGGTAGAAAAATGTAACCGGATATAAAAAGCAGAAGATAAGGGAAATGAGAATTGTATACAGAAGTAGCACTAGAGACAAATGATCATTACAGTGAGTGAAGGGTGCTATCATCTAGTGAGAGAGGAGCTCCCTAGTCAAATTGACTGGGTTACAGCCCTGGCCTCACCACTTAATAGTTCTGACTTTGGTCAAATTATTCACCTCCTTACATTTCCATAAAGTGGGACTGCAATTACAACCACCTCAAAAGTTCAGCTTGAGGGTTTAAAATAAAAGTCATGTAAAGAATTTAGTTTATTGCCTAGCACCTGTAAATGCTCAATAAACGTCAATTACCTTTATTACTAAACTGCCTAGCAAAGATACAGGTGATGCTGTGATAGTTGAGAACAAGGAAGAGATTAAAATTTAACTTGTCAAATATTCCATAAAACAGGAATATTTGAATATTGTTGGTTTTTTTTCTGTTACAGCACTTGCATTAATCCTATTTTGTCTGTAGTGCCTATTTTTCATTGCATTCTTTATGTACTTTATCTTAAATATTTTGGGGGGGATTTGTGACAGAGACTGCTTGCTAGTAGCTCTCAATATCCATTTTCCCCTTCTTCTGTAGTAACAGTAGCTAGTCACCTTGAATAGATTGACCAGATGTACCATTTGAAATAGGACAGAAAACAACAGTTCTGTCCAATTTCAAATGGTACATCTAGTCACCCTAGTCTCACTGGGCTAAACTCAAGGTGTCAGTAGGTTGACCACATGTACTGTTTGAAATGGGACAGAACCATTGTTTGCTGTCCCGTTTAAAATGGGACATTTGGTCAGCCTACCTTGAATCCCCCTGAAGAGACTACATTCCGTAGACTCCTTTGAAACTTCCTGTGACCACATAACTAAGTTCTGGTCAAAGAGATGGGTAAACACATGTGATGTGTGCAGCTTTAAGGAACGTTCCCCCTACTCCATCTTGTTACCTGGATTGTGGGCATGAGAGCTGGAGCTCTTGCAACCATATTGGACAATGAATCAATCAGACTACTGAAGATTCTGAGGCAGCAAGGTACAAGCAGCCTGGGTTCCTGAGGACCATGGAGCTGCCGTCTCTTCTGAAGACTGCCTGCTTTTAGAGTCCTTTTGTGAAAGAGACGAACTTCCATTTTACTCAAGGCGTTATTTTCTTTGTTATTTTTGTTACAATCTTTATATGCAGCTGTGCCTAATTTTGACATAGACTGCTTTTCAATTACCTTCCTTTGATAATTTACTTCAATTTTATCTTTTTTACTTGTATTATCTAAGATTTTCCAAATTTTACTCACAAAGGGCAGCAGGCACTCCAAATAAGTTGAATGACCATTTTATTTTCAAAATATTTTCTATTAATTAGTGTTGTAACAACTATGAATTTGGTAGCACAACCTCATTGTTTCTTAAATTACATTTATCTGTCCATTATCCTGACCAACACAGGCAAACAATAGTCTTGCTAGATGGGAAGGTAGAAAACTGGATGATTAATCAGATGTTGGAGAGAATTGTGAGATGTTGTTGAAGGAGGTTTTAAAAAATGTTACTTTCCTCAAGAGTGACTTGAAAAGGGGCCAGTTCTTTTAATCGTGCAAGGTAACAAATATTTAAAAAGCAGTGTTTGTGTTCAGGCGCTTCAATCACAATGCAGGAAGCCTGCCTCCTTTGGAAGCTACGTAGTGTATAAGTACCAGACCAACACGACGGAACAGAGTAACCAAGACTTAATACGTACGAGTCACAAAGGCTGCATAAGTCATTGAGGCTGAATTCGGAAGACGAACAACGCAGACCTGTAACCATGGCAACCCAATGGGCCAAGGATAATTCTAAACCTCTGATCGGTTTTTGTTTAGCATCAAATGCCATTTGGCAAAGAAGGAAAATGAAGTACTGAGAATACCCAGACGTCCACTTCACAAGCCTTTTTGAAAGGCAAACAAGCAGAGAGCTACTGAATGTTTGTTGTGACCAGAGGCAGCTCATCTGCCAATCGTTGTCCACACACCGGAAAGGGTTCTCACAGAGGAAGTGACAGGACGAGCAAAGTTTTCATCCTTCTGTTGTTATAAAAGAGAGAAAAAATCAAAGTTACTGAAGACACATGACCAGGTAGAGAAGATGAGGGATAGAAATGAAATAATGTGGACACTCGTAGACCGTGCAGTCTCTTACACTCCCACAGTGAGACAGAGAGCCATACTGCTACTAAAGTCCAAATTATTTTGGTTCCATTCAATGAGCAACCATTGACTGGCATCTTTTAGGTGCTCAGCACTGCAGTTGGCAATAGCAGCCCACCTGCAGCTCTGAGGCGGAAGTACTGCAGAGTCAGGGGGCACGAGAAGGCAGTTTTTGGAGGGTACGATGCACGGGCATCTTGGTACACTTGGCACTGCCCAAGGACAATCTTGCAGACCCTCATGTGCCATGTATTTATTCTTAGTTTATACACAATTGGGCTCAGATTGAATCTCTAGTTCCCAAGACCCCAAGCAGATGAGAAGCAAAATCTGAGAAGAAAGAAACAATGACACTATAATGGGCACCTTGACTCTAGTGAGAACTACAAGTACGACCCTAATGATAAATTACAAGAAAAGAGATCTAAAGGCATTTTTATAAGGATGATGAAAACCATGAGGATCCTAATTTGCAGTTATTAGCTGTAGGAATTGATGATCCTACTTAACTCAAAAGCCATGAAAATATCATACATGTAATAGGGAACAATAATTGGTAATAACTAACATTCACTGAGTTCTTCCTATGTACCAGTCACTAGGTAGGCATTCTGAATATATTTATCATCTCATTTAATTCTCGAAGCAACCACATGCTATAAATACTGTGATTGCCTTTATTTTACAGATTAGGGAAGTCTCAGGTGTTTTAGTTAATTTGCAATTTGTCATTAAGCTTTGGGGCACAGGGGACTAAAATGCAATTCAATTTCTGGTCTCTAGGATGACAGAGCCCACATTTTTTCAGTGTCTTTAGAGCACCCTTCACTGTCCTATGCTGCATCTCAAAAGAGAAGTATTGTTTTTGACTCAGTTTCTTTTTATGTAGAGGCAAAGTAGGCTCATCAGGTTATATTTGCAATAGCTAAATTTATGGAAAGTTTAGCATCTGCCCAGAGCGAGAATTATCTGCATTATTTTATTGACTAGCCCAGGTAGAGCAGGGGAACACTCTTAGTACCCCCCTTAAACTGCTAAAAAATAAAACCCAGCTTGTAGAGAAGTTTGACTTGTCCACAGTCACATGGCTTTTCCATTAAGGAATGGAGTCGGGACTGAGGACCAGATTGTCCTGTTTCCGGAACCCGGTATCCCGGGCTGGAGGGAGGACTGGGTGCTCTTCCTTCACCTGAAGTCACACTTTCATCTCAGTGTCCCCCAGATTCCTCCAGCTCCCGCTTTCTTTCCTGCGGGCGTTGCCCATACTGCAGTCCCACACTGAATCCCCGCTCCGTCTGCCTCTCAGAGAAGCCGGACTCACAACGGGCCTTTGGCGTCGGCTCGGAAAACCTGAGACACACAGACTCGCCGGTAGAGGGCGGAATGGCGCGCTGGATTACCGTGGTAGGCACTGAACGGAATCGGGTGACAATCCCTTTAACGGACTTGTATTCCTTAAAGTGTCTAGAAACTTCTATCTCATCCTTTATTTAAAATTAAATTGGGCCTATTCAAAGTAGGGTGTCCCTCTCGTTCTCACGAGGTCCCAAAGGAAGCGGGTGCAGGGGACTGGCTTGGCAACGCCGCGCCTGCTCTGCCGCGGGGTTGGTCCGGGTGCTGGATGTCACACTCAGTGTCCGTGTAACAGCGGCTGGACAGGGGGAGGGGCAGGGCCACGTCGTTTATGTCTCATGAGGAAGGACTAACAAGTGCTGCGCCTGGCCTCCCCGGTCAGTGGTTGGGTGTGACTTCTCCCTGGCGCCGGCCACTTCTGGCCGTGCAAGTACCAGGAAGTGCTGGATGGGACGCCTAGTTTTGTTGTTTCCGTGTCTGTCATAGCCTCTCGTCACAACCAAACTTCCAGTGTGAATGGAAGTTAAGGAAAATGCACCTTTCACCTCGATGAGCACCATTTCTTCAAAAATGTTAAGTAATTCTTATGAAAAAAAATGTTCTTAGCTGTCGAGGGACCATATAATCTCCGTGTTCCCTGGGAGAGCTAATGGGCTTCGAGTCTGTGTGTCTCCACGTACAGAAGTGAAATCTGTTTCTTCTACTGATGCGAGGCCCAGGATTTTATTAACGTGGGCGGTCGCGGACTACTGTCAAGAGTTTTATGTGTTCACGAATGTAGAAGTCAGGAAGCAACTGTACAGTCTAAAATATTGAGGCATTTATATTTTGGTTTGGGGGACTGAGAAATCAGACAATATGAACAACCTGCGATCATTGAGCCACAGTCAATAAGAGTGGCTGTATTAGGTTCTATTGCTGCTGTAACAAATGACCGCTACTTTAGTGATTGACAACAACACAAATTTATCGTCCTGTGGGTCAGGGGGTCAAAAGGGATAAAATGGGCTTGCAGGGCTGAATGTCGTCCAAAGGCTCTGGGGAGAGCCCATTCCCTTGTCTTTTGAGCTCCTCAGATGCTGCCTAGCTTTTTTGTCTTGTGGGCCCAACAGTGTGGCGTCTTCGGACGTCTGTCCCTATCTCCTCTGCGTCTGTGGTCACACTGCCTTCTTTGACTCCTCTTAGGAGGGCCTTGGTGTCTAAGTTGGGTCCGCCCGGAAAACCAGGGTGATCTGCCCATCTCACGATGCTTAACTCAAGTACATGCACGAAGTCCCTTTGGCCACAGAACGTAAAGTGATCCCAGGTTTGGGGGATTAGTGCTTCTCCGGGGCATCATGCTCCTGCTACCACAGCGGCCTTCACGGTAGTAACAAGCCCGCAGCTGCACCACCAGGTGTACCCGATCGTCCCCCTGGCACTGGAAGCCACATTTCATGGCTTAGAGACACTTCCATTTGACCCCAGAGCAATCAGCGTGGAACATTGCCTAAGGTCTGCTGAACGGAAGTCCTGTAACTAAGGGCACGAAGCAGCAGCCACGTGAAGACTGGTGAGAGAGGTGGAGGTGCCGAACAGGTGGCCCCACACCTGCGTGTGGTGGCGGAGAATCAGGAGGGAGAGCTGGGGGTGGTGGAGGTTCCTCCTGGAGCAGTGAGGTGCCCCAGACCCACCCAGGCTCCCAGACTACTAGTGCAAGGAAGAGGAGACCCCACAACACCTGGCTGTGAGAAACGGGGGGGGGGGGGGGGGGGGGGCGGATTCCGACCTTCCTGGTGGGATGAAAGGCTATGGGAAACCCAGATGTCCTCTTAAAGGGCCCATACACAGATTCCCTCCACGGAGGCACTCACCTTGGGCT
Source organism: Lyroderma lyra (assembly GCA_004026885.1). Lineage (NCBI taxonomy): Eukaryota > Metazoa > Chordata > Mammalia > Chiroptera > Megadermatidae > Lyroderma > Lyroderma lyra. The sequence continues at coordinate 70,763 of PVJL010006717.1, read as the reverse complement.
CCAGCGGAGGGATGGTGACTGGGAAGGCTCCAGAGACATACAGGAAAAGACTGAGTTGTGTGGCTTCAGGGAGAAGACTGGAGGGACAGCCACCGTTTCTCCTGAGTAGAAGCCTCCTGGCGAGCAGCCTTCTGCCCTGCGTTGAGCCCGCCCCCACACGGCCAAATCTGCATGTGCATTGGCCAGGTGAGCTCCTCACTCCACCCTGGTGATGCCACCCCACCCAGTCTGTGCACCACCGGGAGGCACTTCCCATGACTGGTGGCCAGCCCCACTCCACGCACCCTGGACACTCTCTCAGCAGCAAATAGTGGGCCTTGGCTAGGGTACCACCGGAGGCCCTGTGCTGGCTAACAGCCATCCCTGCCCTGTGCTATAATCTTTCTTGGACAATTCTGGAGGGTTAGCAGGCCCCAGGTTGGCAGCAGCTGGCTTCAGCAGCTGGCTCTGCGACTTTTGCTGAGCCTCTCCAAGCTTATCACTGGTGCCAAACCAGAATCTCCACGAACCTGGTGAATATCACTCACCTGGGTGACTCCTGAGACCCCACCTCACCTGATTCCATGCTGCCTGAAACTGTCAGCAGCTGAGCCTTATGGTATAAAACAAGTCCTGGGGATGCAATGTACAAGGCAGGAAATAGAGCCGGTAACACTGTGATAGTGTGGTGTGGGGTCCGATGGTTACTGGAGGTATCATTGGTGATCACTTCTTTAGGTATATACATGTTGAGTAACTAAAATTAATATAATATTATATGTTAGCTATATTTTAATAAGCATCTTTTAACACCCCCCACACACAACAAACAAACAAACAAATGTACCTTGAGGAGCAATAAAAAAACCACTTCCTCCAAGTTGGTAAATATTTGTGCACTTAATATCTGTTTGTACCAACATCTTAGAAACATACTTTCAATATGTAATACTCTGCAGTACGCCAGATAGCTTATTGTTTGTAACTGGGAGACATTCAAGACATATCCTTAAGTCATTCAGTTATTCAATAGGTCGGCAGCAGACTGAACAATAGCCATGCCAGTACTTGTCCCTGGAAATAGAATGCCCTGTGACATACACCCAGAGCATGTTCGAGTTACAGTGACCTTGGAAATGAGTTTACATGGATGGCAAGCATTGCTTCTGTGATAACTCTGACACTTTTCGGGGTTTAGCCCCAAGAAATAGGTATATCAAGTGATCATTTTACTGCAGAATCAATTGAAGACGTTCTTTCAGTGATTGTTTTAACATTCAGCAGTTCTTACTTGCAGGTCTAAGAAAGGAAATCTTTAGTATCCTGATGACAATAGAATAATATTTACCCGCGACCATGCGGGACGCCTGTCCTCAGACACGCGACTTGGCCCTCTGGGCTTCAGTTTTCTCGTTCTGTGATGGAGAGCAGCAGATAGTGGCTGAGGCTTCAAAGGTCAAAGTGACCCCTCCAATGTCTTAGAGAGAAGAGATGTGGGATTTCAACTGGACCCTCTTTTGAGGATTAAGAAATGGCCAAAAAAAGAGAGGCGACAACATTAGAGAAAAAGCAGGTAAATGTCTCGTGAGGATTTGGGGAAATGTATCTGAGAGAAGAGAAAACAGAAAGGAACCCTAGTTTAAAATATGTGCAGAGCCATCAGCCGGTGGGCTAGGGTAAAAGGATCCGGACGGTCCTACACAGACAGGACAAACGGGATGGGTGCTCTGCAGCTGAAAGGAAGAAAACAGAAAACATTGCTTGCTAAAAGGCAGAGCCACTCATGCTAACAGTGGAACGGGCTGGGGTGTGTCCTGACCCCGGTAACAGGAGGAATCAGGAAATGTGCTATGACGTGGAAAAGATTTATGGATGGAGTGACAGACTGGCCTATAGGACTTGCCTTGTGTTTAGAGTTTCTTGTTCACTGATCAGGATGACAGTATGTTATGAATGAAGACCAGCAGACACAGTTAAATTTTAGTTTATTTTCACATGGCATGCAAAGACAGAAAGCTTGGGGAGTGGGATCAGATGACCAAGTTTCCTGCTCTGTACCACCCACTAGCTCTCTCCTTCTTGAGTTTTTGGTGAGGTCAAAGTAGAAAATACACATATATGAAACCTGCATGTGAGACCTCCTTCCATTGTGGAAAGTGCCAGACTATCATCTGCTTCCTGTGGTTAGTATTCTTATTTTACCATCTTTTACTGATCCTATAATGGATCATAACTACTCTAAAAGGATCACTCAGCCATATTTTACAATTTAAAAAGGAGACTCGCTGCAGGATAAATTACTAGCCGCAGCTCAACCCAGAATAGGACCCAGATTATCTTCTAAGTTTAGAAATGAAGATGCTCTTTTCAGGGAAAGAAGACATTTCTGTGAGCTTCTTCATTTCAACTTGCTGTGCTCGAAATTGGTGTTCAAGGTTACTGGTGGCCGGTGTGCAATTTGAGCCACAGATGGGTGCAAGCTGAAAAAATGACAGAGAGAAGTCACGGGGCTGAAACTAAGGGGGAATTCACAAGGGGATGGGGGCGATCATTTGTAATTGCACGAGATAGGTGGGCTCCCATGTGACCCTGACTGGGTTCAGCCACTTGATGAGCAGTTATGGGGTTGGGGGTGAATCGTTGAATCTGACATAGATTTTTAGCAGACTTGAAGCTGTCTCTTTATATGTCTCTTAGACAAGTCCTCTTTTCAATTTCCCCAGTGGGTGAAGGAAAAATTGCCTTGCATTTACTTCAGACCTTTTTCCCTTCACTGTCTGTGAAGGGCTGAAAGTTCAAGAGGGAAAGTAAAAGACATTCTACATTTCCCCGCTGTCGGAAGTAGGAGAAGAAAAGAGGAGGCAGGAGGAAGAGACCAACCTTCCAAAAAGATGGTATAAGTCCTGCCAAAAGCAACAAAATAAAAAGAAAGACAGACAAGAACAAGTTACCCCAGCCACCGAGAATTACCGTTCGGCAAACGCAATCGTCATAATTAAGGAATGAAAGCAAGCCCCGTGCTGTTCGCAGTCAGCCGACCGCCGAGCCGCGGCTGCCCCGGGAGTCTGGGCGTGCTGTCCCCGAGCGCAGCGGACACACACAAACGCGTGTCCTGCATTGCGCTGATCCCTGGTGGACACACGTGCCTTTCGCCAAGCACAGAGACAACGCGCGCCCCAGGGGCGATGGGGAACAAAATTCTTTCAGCTTTCACGGACGGTCAAACGCTGCGTTTTTCACTAATGGTTCGTGTGAAAGGGGAATCGGACGGCAATTGAAATGCAAACACACTATCCGCAAAGGGGAAACGTGGAGAGGAGAGGGTGAGTGGTGGGCGTGATGTGTTTAAGGCAGAAAAGATCTGTTTATATAACAATCACGCTCATAATAAATGATTTTCCTTCATGGGCAGCTGCTTAGACAAGGAATATTCAATGTGCTTTTTTTTTTTTTTTTGAAGGAAATGAACTATTTAGCAACTTTTGTCACTGTACTATCATTTGGCAGTACAGAATGCCAGAGTACGAACCAAGAAAATGCACGTACAAGGCACGTGTGACAGCAAACAGCAAATGCCACAGAAAGGGTCACTGGGGACAAGAAGGCCTTTTTTAAGGAGTCACTTTTCTTCTTTTCACTCTAGAATTCAAAGACCTCCGGGCAACACTCCTCTCTTTTATTTCTCGGCATTCTCTAACTTTCTTCCCCTGGCCTGGCAAACTTCTGCAAAATCACAGAGAAGATACCTGAGCTCTAATCTCACCAAGACAGCACAGAGTGTTCCGGTTTTGTTTCTCATCTTGTGACACTCTTGATGTTGTCGTGGGTTCAAGCCTTGAATCGGTGTAAAGATCTATCCCAGCTCCACCAAGACTTTCCCGTTAATTTTCAGGTGGCAAGGACGTCTCATTTCAGGGACAGCACAGCAATTCGGCTGTAATAATCACAGACGTGGCGGTCAGTATCGCTCCTACGCGGGCACATCCCAGAACCCAGGGCCTGGGCCTGTGAAGGAACAAACACATTCCGACTTTCTTTTCTTTTCCCTCCTTCATCCGAAATATGTACTTATAAAAACACAATATATAGCTATTGTTTACATCAGTGCTTCTACTTTCTTCTGTACACTGAGCTGTAAAATAAGGAGGCAATCATTGATAAACACAGATAACAACCAGGAGGGCACATTTTATGACTCAAATAGTATTTGGAAAGTATTTCCAACGATGTATTGTTTTACTTTGATCCGTGGACTTACTCCTGCTCACAACAGATGCAGGAATGAATCTGAGTACAGTCCATTAGAAGAAAGACAGCAAATTCATGACTGGCTGATTCGGGTGCAAAGGAAGGCCCGCAGGGATGATTCCCAGGCAGTGGCCTTGCTGTACACACCCAGGCTGCCTCCTAGCGGGATGTCTCTTCTTTGTCCGGTCCCCTGCCCTCCCCTTCCTCCCGGTTCTCCTCTGTCTTCTCCGGCACCTGATCTGGAGGCGAGCTGCCAAGTCTCTGAGGTAAGGCTGAGTGACAGTTCCCACCACCAGAGAGTGACAGGGTCTCACCAGCCCTCAAAGCAAGAGGCTTCTTTTTCCCAGCATGTCCAGAGCGGACCCTGCACCGTACACACATTCAAATGTGTTTCATGGCAGCACGGGATGAAGCAAACAAACAAAGTTCCTGCTTCACCAAAAGCCCCTCCCCGTCCCAGGACGTAGCACGGGGGGATAAAGGAGTTCGAACAGACACTTCGATGAGCAATCCTCCAGACACCCCTTTCCCCAACCTGCATTTGATAAGCATCCATTTCAAGGGCCTTGGCGATGCCATCCTAATGGCTCTTGAATTATTTAGGCAAATTGTAGGCTCTTGTATTCGAGTTGATGTCACCTTGGAAATAAATTGCTGTAATTTCCTGTACCTTCTGAAGAACGGAGAAACCGGGCCTGCATACTATTAACGTCTCGTCAGTTCGCTTAAAAGCCAGCCAGCCTTGTCCCTCATCACCACCGCAGAAGTTCTCCTCTTATACCAACGGGCTGTTGGTTTTACGTTCACTGCTTATCATCTCTCCTTTGTCTCTGGCTACTTTGGAATAACGGAGACAGCATTCCTTCCCACTTTTTTCTTTTGTTATGAGGAGCAAAAGTGATCATGTAGGAGACAGTGCTTTGAAATGTGCAAAAAAAAAAAAAGACATAATTGGGAGTAGCTGACTTTTAAAATAAGCACTCAAATGATCTCCCCCCCTCTTTAATCTATGTAGGTGGAGTGCCTGGGAAGACTTAAATGCAGCCGATATTTCATCTCGCCTTTCCCTTCGATTTAGCTGGGATAGCTCCGTGCCCAGCTAAAAGAACAAAAACAAAAACAAAAAAGGTAACATCCTGGGGTCTCCTTGCAGATGAAGGCAGCCACGTTTCACAGGTGTGGTCTCCCAGGTGTGGGTAAAAGTCATTGGACAGCAGCTCCAGAAAACCTTAAAAGAATGACTGACCTCAACCGGCACGTGCTCCCTGTCCTCTCGTTGTGCTCCTTCTTCCTTCATGGAGCGTGGATGTTTTGGCTGGAACCACAGCAGCCACTTAGGCGACTAAGTGGCGACTCTAAGGCTGGAAACCACCAGAAAGCATACCATGGTGGAAAAACCTGGGGTAGGTTCTTGGGCTCATCCATCAGATCCTGGAGCTGATACGTCAAGTCCTAGAATATCTGATTCTGGATTGGTAATGCTACATGGAAAAACACAAACGAACCTCTATCTGGTTCAATCCACTATTTTATACACTTGCTACTCACAGTCATGGGACCAGGGTTACTGTAATTACGTTCACGGACTTGCTACCATGTCCTTACGTTGGCAGCACTGTCCCAACATGAACAGGGTAACTACAGTATCTGTAGTTTGTATTTGTTGATTTTAAATACACATATACCCAGTGGTAATATTTGATATCTCACTGGCGTTTGACATGTAAGTACTCTATTCGTCCTTCTCTCAAAAGCTTTCTTATCTTTTATTCTTAAACTCAGTGAAGCACATCATCATTCTCTTAGTCAATGAATCCAAAATGTGGTACCATCCTTTTGTTTTCTTGGATATTAATTGTACTTCTTTTCAATCTCTACTTCCTAATTCCTCTACCTTTCTCTCACCCTGTCTCTTCTCATTAGTTACCAATTTTCACTCTGTACTTGGATTTTAAAGCTTTCTTGATCTTTCATGCAGTTCTCAGTGACCCTTCTAAATTGCATGTAATTCACTACCTCAAATTGAACTCAAATTCTTTGCCACCTAGAGAAGTCTGTGTGTATTTTTCCCCTCATGCCATATGTAGAAAATGATAAACGTCTATCTTGGGGTAAATGAATGAGATTTCCTGTCCAGAGTGACCACTTTGTCCAGAGATTGTACTGTACCCTCAGCCCCCCCAGAGCTGAGTTATTCATGGAATGCATACCTGTGACAGACTCAGCCTATCAGTTCAATGCGATGCACTGTTTGGGGAACTCGGGCTTAGAAGACAGAAGACAAACTGTCTTTTTAAAAAGTTTTTTGGGAGCTCCCTGGTGGTGTAGTGGCTTAAGGCTTCGGCGCTGGCGCTGTCAGTGCTGCAGCCTGGGTTCAATTCCCAGCCAGGGAGCTACCCACATACCAAAAAGAAAAAAAAATACAACATTCAAAAAGTTTTTTATTGTTCAATTTATTAGGGTGAATTGATCTGCAAAAATGACATAGGTTCCAGGTGTACAATCCTACAATACCTCATCTGTGTGCTGTGTTATGTGTCATCACCCAGAGTCAGTTCTCTTTCCATCACCTTGTATTTGTGACAAAATATCTTAACATGTCACACAGAGCTCTTGCCTTCTGTCTCAACCTCGTCTCAAGCTACATTCCTTTTCTACTCCTTCCCTCTCCTTCCCCAATCCATGATTATAAATATATAAAGTATGTATGATGTATTATATATGCATATATCATATACATTATATGAGATGCATTGTATATGTATATGTACATGTATCTGTGTTTTTGTGAATCCCTATCCACATCCCTATCTATCAATATCTATACCACTTTCTCTCTCTCTCTCTCTCTCTCTGGCTATTCTGAATTGTTTTCATGGGCCATGTCAGTTGTTTTCATGCTCCTGGCCTCTCTTTCTCAGGTCATTCCCATTTCCCAAGTCCATATTAAATATCAACTCATCTTTTCACACTCAATTCAAGCATGGTCTTTCTTTCTCCATCAGATATAAGTGATTTTTGCCTTCCTGTATCCATTGGTCCTTGTTAGCACTTCTATAACACTTCACTGCTTTTTTTATTAACATATGGTTCTCCCCATATGAGGCTATAAACTAATAGACATCAGGAGCCATGCAATATTTATTATGGCACCCAGTATCTATTTACAACAGTGCCTGACTCATGATAGGTACTCCATAAATATTTCTCAAATATTGTTTGTTGACTTCAATATATAAGCTACTTTTGTGAAATCTTCAGAGAAATTATTAGGCTGTGTTCCTAGATTCTACTGACAGAAAATTTCCAAGTTTACCCTGCTTCAGACTGGAGTGCTAGTTAAATATAAAAAATTCAAAAATGTGTTCTTCAACTATTGTACTCTATGGACTGTGGCTAATTTTAAAGACAAATGCTACATTTGAAATAGTTCTTGAGTAATTTTGGTATACCACTCTGGTTATAGATATAGCTTTAAAATGTAAGGCTTTAAGCCATTTGGTTCTTGCATAAGAAAACAAATGTTCAGCTTGCTTGAAGAACTGTATGTCCTTGGTATATAGCATTTGAACTCTACTCTCGAAACTTCACAACAATTATTTAGCAGTGCTTTAAACTCTTCAGCCCATCCCAAGAATGACAATGACTCTGAAAATCAGAGTAAAAGAAAGAAGCTTTTGATAAGCCACAGAAATACCTAAATATTGAAGTTGCAAATTTTTATAGAATAAATTTCTGCCCCACCCGCAATCTTCTCAATGAAGTTACTACATTCTAAACGCTACCTCATGAAACGAGCATGTTTACATCTCTAACGAACAGAAAGGTTCGTTATATCAATGTAGAAACATTCCATGGCTACTCTATTGTCATTAGTGATCTGCCATTATAGAAACTTATTGCTGGAGGGAAATAAACTGTATCTATCAAAATTTAAAAAGCACCTCCCTTTGGATTTCTGGTAAAGATGGAAGAGTAGGTAACCACTCTGCTTACATCCTCTCACAACCATCAAAATGACAACTAAACTACAGAACAATTTACCTTTGAAAATTGCTTGAAGTCTAGCTACACAGAAGTCCTATAACTAAGGAGCCACATCGAGACCTGGGAGGAGGGGCAGAGCTGCAGAATGTGCTGGTCCCTGTACCCACCTTTGGTGGTTAAAAATCGGGGGGCATATCTCAGCCGCTGAGGTCGTACCTGAGGAGCGAGGGGTCCCAGCCCCACACAAGGTTCTGCAGCTGAGAGTTTCAGGACCAGAAAGAGAAATCCCCACAACCAGCGAAAATTGCGGCTGAATGAGGCCGAGGGCGGCCGCAGTCCCGGGAGCCCCTCTGAAACAGCCCACACACGAACTTACTGGCTTTCTGGCTCTGAGCTCCAGCACTGGGGCAGCAGCTGGAAAAGCATCAGGGACCTATGGGGAGCAGCTAATCTGTCTGGAGGGAGCTTCCTTTCAGCAGAACTGCCATCAGAGGCCACTGTTCATTTGCTGAGCCGTCCCCCACCCAGCACGCACACGCAGGTGGGCGTCCCAGCTGAGTTTCCATCAGCCGGGCTAACAGGGATCACCCTGTCCTGGTGACCCCTGTCCGGCCCACCCAACTTGACGGCCCACATAAGCCACGCCCAGACAAGAAAAGGCTGAAGGCGTTCATAACCAACAAGGCAGTATGATAAGAAATGTTAAAGAGATTTCTTGAAGAAGGAAATATATACATAAATAATAAAATGGCAATAACAACATATTTATCAACAATTACTTTCAATGTAAATGGATTAAATGCTACAATTAAAAGCTGCAGGGTAGCTGAATGGATAAGAAAAGGAGTCATACATATGCTGCCCAGAAGAGACTCACTTCAGATCAAAAGACACACAGACAGTCAAGGGATGGAAAGACAGATTTCATGAAAATAAAAACAAACAGACAAACAAAAGCTGGGGTAGCAACACTTAGGTCAGATAAAATAGTCTGTAAAACAAAGGTCAAAACAAGAGACAAAGGACCCAGTAATCCCTCTTCGAGCTATTTATCCAAAGAAACCCAAAATGCTTCTTAGAAGTGCATCCATATGTTCATTGAAGCATTATTTACAATAGCTAAAGCATGAGCCAACCTGGGTGTCCATCAGGGATGAATGGATAAGGAGGAGGTGGTACATATATATGATGGAATATTACTCAGACACATAAAAAGAGTGAAGTCTTGCCATCTGCAACAACATGGATGGGCCTGGAGGTGTTGTGCTGAGAAAGTAAGTCAGACAGAGAGAGACAGATGCAATGTGATCTCACTTACGTGGGAAATCTCAAGATCAAAATAAACAAAACAGAAACAGACTCACAGAGACAGAGAACATTTGGATGGCTGCCAGACAGGAGGGGGGTGGTGGTGGGAGAAATGGGTAAAAAAGGGGAGGGGATTATGAAACTGGCAGTTACAAAATAGTCACAGGGATGTAAAGCACAGCCTCAGGAATATAGTCAATAACAGTGTAATGATTACGTATTACGATATTACTGACTACAGGTACTACATTTATCGGGATGATCACTTCTTAAATTACATAAATGTCTAATCACCATGTCATATACTTGAAACTAATATAATATTGCATGTCAACTACAATTGAGAAATAAAAAAATTATAAAATAAAATAAAATAAAGTTTTGCTTGTACTAGCAAGACTTGGAAAATAAACGTCCGACAGGGAACTGATCGTGTGCATTATGGCATTTACACATACACTGATAGGGACTGATGGAACCATGATGAATATCGTAATGTTGTTGTATTTAATGAATAAACCAGGTACCAACTGTGTATAAAATGCTGCCATTTATGTTCAAAAGCAGAGTATGTATGTATAGTTTGGAAAGCCATTATATTCCTACAAAAAGACACCCCAGAAACCGGTGAAAGCATGGGCTCGGAGGAGGGGTCCTGGTCACCAGGGGAGAGAAAAGAGACTGAGATCACCTTTCACTGTTTATGCAATTTAGCTTCTGAATATCATTCCACGTGCATTCATTGCCTATTCAACAAACCAATGGGAAAACAGGACTGTATTGCAAAGAAACCATGTTCTTATTTCAAAAAACTGAAATTCATCAATCCACAATAAGGTCTCAACATGTCAGTTTTGAATAACTACATAATGTGGGGGGAAAGGTTAAGACCACAGACTTTATCTCTGAACAGTTACTAACCAAGGGTCTATGATCTTGTAGAAGTAGGATGTACATATATTTTTAAAATACTCTGAATTTCCACAGCTTTATTAATTATATGAATTTGTAATATATGACCTTATATTTATGTGTGTTACATATATATACACATATACATGTGAGAGTATGTATGTATGTACGATTTCTTTTTAAATCTCGATGGTTAGGATCTTTAGGTCAGTGGCTTTTTCATTTTCATGCATTAAAATACATAGCATAGTTTCTTCTATGTGGCAGAAGGTCAAAAATGTATGTATTGATGGTACAGGAATGAGATTAGCAGTAGAGCATAGAATCTTTAGTAATCCCTCCCTCTAACTGTGGGATCAAAAGTTAGTCCTTTATTTCAGGGCCTGCAAATATAAACTCAGTGTCTGCCACCTTCTTTAGCAACTGAGTGATCTCAGAGAGGAATGGGCCATTAACTGGATTTATTGAGTGTGCTGCTCAAATGGACCTCCAGATAGAGTCATAAGACTGTGACATCAGGCAGACTTGTTGCAGTTTGCAGTGAAAGTCATCTCGAGGCAATCCATGAAAGCAGTGACTGGACAGAACGTGGCGTGCTTAGCCCCCTGCTACTCCTCTGGTCCGGAAAGAGGAAGGAGTTAATGCCCCTCTTTCTTTGAGGTGCTTTTCTTCCTTAATATGATGTCATTACCCTTCCTCCCACATGGCTTTTTTAAATGATGCATTGGACATTTTAAAAAGTCTCAATAAGTGCTTGTTGAAGGAATGAGTATGCATAGGTTACCTTCCCTGTGACGTGAGGTTCAAACAAGCCCCGGTGGGATGGATCTGGGTGAACTGGTTTGCAGGCGGCCTTGGTGTATGACACTAGAGGAAGAAGGCCCCAGGGTCAGAGGGCTCAGGGCGGGTGGAAGAGAGGAGGAGGAAGGGGAGGAGGCAGTGCACGCCTCGGCTCCAGCTCAGACTTCTGTGGGAGACAGGATGTGCACGAAGGAAGAATGGCCGATTTTCAGGAAGAACACGTGACAATGACCGAGCCCCAGCACTGTGAGGACATTAGTGTCCAGTGGCCTCACTTAGTCCTTTCTAGGGAAGATGCCGGGGGAAGAAATGTGGAGAACCAGCAGTGGTGTCCCACAGCATGAGGCCTGTTTGAGGACATATGATGCTTGTGGGGATCCCAGAAGTAATGGATGGGGATCGACGTGGCCGAAGTTTCCGTCATGGGTTGATGAGAGTGACATGGGCCATTACCATGAGCCTATCTCCATCGAGACCATAGGTTGGGCCTTTATAAATAAATACAGATAAGGCGTACTCCAACTTACATGAATGAATTTGGTAACGAAAAACCACCGTGGGCATGTATCTCTGTAACATGTCAACTGGTCATTTTTTTCTGAATTAAAAGATATTGGCCTGTTATCTTGGCAATGAAACTTTATGGTGTTTTTCTACTAAAACGTGTTTGTGTCCATAGGAAGGGACGTAGTGACTAGAAATCCCGAGTTTTTCTAGGTTTTTCTATTAAAACATATTAACTCTAAAATGAACATACATACATGGATACATACATATAAGGCCTATTGGAAAAAATCCAGCCATTAATGTCTCTATTTTTCATATTACATAGCTGGATACTTTCTGGACAGCCCTCATATATATATATTGACATGTGTGTATTCCTTCATTGAGAAAATGGAACTACATATCATTTATGATCTATGCTGCGTTCTTGGGTAATACGTCTTTTCACAATGTGTTTGCAAATCAATGCTGTACTTTTAGTGTTTGTGTGTGTACACACACACACACACACACACACATTTTTACCATCAGATATTCGAAGTTTACTTGAATCATCAAAAAATGTGGTTCACATAGCAACTGACATTTTCTCATATTAAAAAATAAATAAATCCTTGAGTTGACAGACCTCCAACAGTAGGAGGGAAGCCTTGAGTTGGCCGTCACTTCCTGTCTCAGGCTTTTAATTACAGAGCCAGCACGCAAGCTTCAGGAGCCACCAGGAGGTGGGAGCGCCCATTGACTGGGGATCAATCCATTGCTAGAATCCTAACAGGAAGCAGTGTGGCAAGTACTGGGTTTCAATGGCATCGTGGAGAGTATCTACCGGCTCTAGGACCAGCAGTCTTCATTTCATGCAGGAAGGAAAGGAAAGGCCAGGTTTTTGTCTCTGTACCTTTATCAGAAAATAAAAATTTCCCATAACTAACACTTCATAATAGTTATGGGTTTCACTAATAATTCACTGTACCAGTTAAACCATTTAGATATTTAAGTCACAGTGTTTTAATGTACAGTAGATATTTTCCTGTCCTTTTGAGTACAGCATGCTGAACAAAAAAAATAAACTTCTCTTATGGAACCCCGTGATAAATTTCCATTATTGCAGCTTTACTGTGAGCACAAGATTCTATTTTTTTAAAGCTATGGGTGTTTCATCAACTGTTCTTTCTCAGCATCAGCTTGTAGGATGAGTGCAGGTGGTCTTTTTAAAAGGTTGTTTTCTATAATCTAGGGACACAGATGACCAAGTTTGTTAAATTAAAAAAAAATGTGTGTGTGTGTGTGTATTTCTCCATTATTCTCAGTCCATGGGCTTTTATCTAAGGCTCAGAAAAGGACTTCTTTGCCTGGGGATTTGAGCATTTTATTATTGCCATTTTCTGATCAATTTCCAAAAATATTTAGAGAGCATCTCTTAAGTGCCAGGCTTGGGGGGAGGTGACTGCATATGTGTCTTTTGGGAATGAGCCACGTGCTATGGAACTCAAAGGCTCAGGGAGTGCTGGTTTGGATCTTCGGGCTGAAGCCTTTGCAATTCCAGGCATGGTTCGGAGCTCCTGCTTTTTAAGCTCTTCTGCCTTCTTCTGGATCAGCAGAGGTTTGGGCATGACCTCCCCAGACTTTCCATGCTAGAATCAGAAGCCTGGGGTTTTCTGTGGCTTGTCACCCTTCCAGGCCCTTCGGTCCCCCTGGGGAAAGTCCTGAGACGACGAGATAAAGAGCTGTGGTCCAGAGTGCCCCCTAAGGAAGCTTGTCTGTGAGTTTCATGGCTAAATTAAGAGGACTTGTTTTAGTTTCTCTCTCCCATGTGCTTGTTCCAAAATAAAGGCCCCACATACATTTGGGCAGACTAAATTTAAGGAAATACACAGGAATAGCAAATACAGGAAAGGAGACAAGGGAACTTTGCATTATTAGTCAACCTTATATCATTCATAGAACAAAAAAAATATAAACTCATATGCAAACAGACTGCTGGCCCTATAGCTTACCCTGACAGTTTGATTTTTCCCTTTTAGGGAAAATCAATGCTTTAAATCTTGGCTCTTTTTAAAAGCACCAATCTTGCTCAATTAAGTTAACATCGCTAGGGTTTTCTACTATTATTTTTAAAAGAAAGAACCCCAATTAAACCTTCCCAGGTGACTCTGATGTACGATCAAGTTCAATGGCATTAAAAGGCACAGTAAATACAATGTTTGGGCAAAGTCCCTTTCTAATCTGATCATTTCAGTTAATCTAATGTCTGAGACAATCTCATTGAAACAGAAATTTGGGGAAAATATGATTGAAAGCAATCTGTGGAAAATTTGTAAATCCAAGGCAACATATTAGAGAAATACTTTTCCTCCAAATTGTCTAGTCACTGACTAGAAGAGGTAATAACAATGTGTTCTATTTTGACATTTCAAATTGCCTATTAATGATAGCATTATATTTTACTATTGATAAATTTCCATTTAAATGCTATTTGTTAATAATAATTGTTTCGAAAGTCTATTTATATGTAATCTAAGAGTTCATAGCCTATCTTCAATTACACTTCCAATTGAAAAACTTTTTCTTAAAAATAATCTGGATCAAAAAAGGTACAGTGCCAGGCACTAATGAGGTATGTTCTAGAAAGAAAAGTAGGTGAGCTAGCTCCTATTGCTTCTCATTTTTTTCTTACAAAGTTTTCATATAATAAAAATATTATATAATTAAAAATTATTTCAGGAAATAAGAAAGTTACATTAGTTCTTTTTGACTAAGATGGAAACTTTAAATGAAAGTGTCACAACTTTTTCCTCCAGAATTCCTTAAAGAATAAATTTCCAAAACTGTGGGAATTCAGAGAAAATCATTTTCTGGTTGCTTTAGAGAAATTTATGCCACACCCTTAAAATGTTACAACTCACACTAGGAATCATCAGAGCTATTGTCGGGGTGGTTCATTTTCTTTCTGATCAAGTTTCTGGAACTGTTCTGGATAAAATTAAAGTGGCTTCGTACATTGAAAAGCAAACAAACAAAACAAACAAAAACTAGAGACAGAGTGTCCCAGATCTTTTTCATGTAAACAACAATGACTTGAAATCACTGAGATTTCAAGAAAGAGGTGTGCTCAGATGAACTCAGTGCTGAGGCCTGACCTACAGACCAGTGGGGGAGGGTAGGAGCACAGGTACACTGCTGTCTCCATGCCAGTGACTCCAATGCGTCATCATCTGGCACGCAGACATGGGGCGCAGGGTGCCTGTCCTTTATGTGCCAGTGACTGTCCAACTGCGAGTTTAAGAACCACCTTGTGACCAGTGAACTACACTGTCTCTCTGCAAAGACCCAGAGAACAGGAATGAGAGAGACAAAGACAGAGACAGAGAGACAGAGAGAGACAAGAGAACGAGCAGCTCCCTTATACTTGACTCAAGATAGCCAGAATCTAAACTGTTTTGCAAGTTCAAATTGGAGAATTCCAAGGAAGCTTTCTTTTTATTTCACTTCCTCCCTCCCTCCCTCCCTCCTCCCCTTCCCTCCCTCCTTTCCTCCTCCCCTTCCCTCCCTCCCCCCTTTCTCCCTCCTCCCCCTTCCCTCCCTCCCTCCCTCCCTCCTCCCCCTTCCCACCCTCCCTCCCTTTGTTTCTTCCTTCCTTTTAGAAAACCAGCCCAAGGGGGAGACCGCCTCTCCCCGCAAAGCCAGAGCCTGTCGCTGGGGATGGCTCCCGCACTGCCTGGGGCTGGGATGCGGAGCCCCAAAGGGAAGGAGGGAAAGGTGAGAGGCAGGTCAGGGCTTCAAACGGACTGTGTGGAAGGAGAGAAAGGGATCAGTGTTCGACTGCCTGCGTCCAAGAGCAGGTACTTGAGGAGAAAAGATGTAAACAGCTCTGTGTGGGGGATGTGTGTGTGTGTGTGTGTGTGTGTGTGTGTTCGTATGACATTATCACCATGTCACGTCCCTGACTGACCCAGTTTTATTGCGGTCACATTAAGACCTAAGATCTATTATCAGGTTTGTCTGCCTGTAATTCTGATCGAACCGGTGCCCTCCAACATCGCATTCTCCAGGACGTGTGATCTCTGGTTTTAGAAGAACGGAAGGCACCCCGTCCAGCTAAGAGGGAGCTGGCGGAGCAAGTCTAACCAGGGGCGCGACGGCTGTGCAGTGCCGGGGACGCGAGGTGTCAGCCCAGGGAAGCGGAAGCCAACCGTCTGGGAGTCCCAGGACTTGGTCGCATTTTCTCAAGGTTAAAAACTAAACTGAAAACATATCCTTAATGGTTGGTCCCCGTGAATCCCCCCCATCTTCCTAGCTCTTCCGTGCCAGTCTCCTGTCCGTTCTTCCGATGAGCCCCCTTCCCCTTCCTTTGAGACGTGTTGGCCTGAGGCAGCTGGTTCTCTTGGGTCAGGGCTCATCTCCCACGGTGGACCCGACAGCAGTTCCTGCCGGGCTTTGATGGGCTCTCGGCTGAGAAGCTGGCGCCTGAGTGCACACAGAAACCCCATCTCCGCCTCTCATCCGCCTGCCCTCACACGGCTGAATGAGGCGTCCGCGGTGCTAGGGGGGGGCCCAGGATGAACGTGTGTCAGGGACTCTGCTCGAAACTTGCAGGCTGGGAACAACTTGGCCTCTTTCCTCCTCCGATCACTTTGTTTAGACATTAGAGTCCTTCGCTGAGAGAGAGCTGGCATCTCCGACACCGCTGTTTAGGCCGGACCTCGCCACGACGGTGCCTCCCTCTCCTGGACTGGGCTCCCGGGACCTGCAGACCACGTAGCTTTGGGTAACAAGAGAAACTGTTTGCCACCAGGATTTTGCAGGTATCACACTGAGTCGGGGATGAGGGAGGACAACATAGTTTTGTTTCTGGAAAATACATCGAATTGGATCAGGGCCTGTCGACCTTGGGGCTCAGCACAGACTCGGGTGACCCGGACAGCCCGGGGGTTGCGGCCTTAGGAAAGGCTCGGGCGCACTTTGGTTTTTGTAGCAGAATGCTCACCAGTCACAGAAGGGAAAGAAGGGGGTGTCGTTAGTGGTGTCACATGGAACCGCACCGGCGTGGAGACACAGCAAGGTCGGCACGTCCCCTCCCACCGTGCTCAGGCTCAGGAGGCACTGACGAGGGCCCCGTCAGCCAGGTGTTGGGGTGTGCCGTGAGTGACACCCAAACAGCGAGCCGAGGCAGGCCTCAAAGACGGCCAGCAGCGCCCACCAAACGCAGACGTTCCTCGGAGCTCCCGAGTCCTGGCTGTCGGTGCAGCCGCCCGCGACGTCTAACCACAGGCCAGCAGCGCCTCACGCCGCACAGAGGCACAACGACCGGAGCGTCCTTGGGAACTTAACAGGTGACACAGCACGAGCCTGAGCCCCAGTCAGCTGCGTCTGGGTGAGCAGCTCTGTCCTTACCCTGAAGCAGCACCCCACTAACTGTCTAGGCATCTGGGCCATACCATGCACCCCAAATTTGCTTTTCCAGTGGCAGAATGTTTCCCAAATGAGATTGTTGATGGACTTTGACACCATTCCCTTGACACTTTGCAGACCTCCGCATGCTGAGGACATTCAGAAGTGAATCCTACACTCCAGAGAGGCATGTCCCCAGCCCCCACTTGTTTGAGCGGCAGTGGGAAATGACAGGTGACGACAGAGTGCAATCGCGGGGATAGACGAAGATAGACACCTGTCATCCTCCCTGGAATAGAAGCGAGACCCATGGCACAGGGGGCAGAGGGACTCCAGTTCTGCTGGGTTGGATACTTAGGGGGTTTCTAGTTTCCGTGCAGGCTCGTTTTCAGGCCAGAGCCGAACACACCCCTCCGCACAGACGCCCAAATGTAAGCTCTCCGCCACGTGCTCCTACGCACGTGCACTGCGCACCCCACCATCGTGCGCGCCGTGTGCGTCCTGTACACATAATATTACACAGCACAGATCTACAGCCTGGGTGATTTGCAAGGTAACAGACGAGCATTGATTTCCTCATTCATTTTTTTTCCAACAGATATTTGCTGAGCATTCACGATGATTCAGATACTGTTTGGGGTGCAAGGAATACAAATCAGACAAGTCTGGGGTCTTACGGATTCTGTACTCAAGTTTGGGGGAGATACAAAATAAACCAAAACATTACAAAGCAAGTTAATTCCAGGTAATAACGATTTTTGTGAAGAAATGAAAACGGAGCAAGGTAACCAAGAATACCAGAAGTGAGCTGGACAGGTGAGGCGGGACCTGGCAGGACAATATTTTACTTGAAATCTGAATACTATGAGTCTGACCATACAAGTACCTGAGGAAAGAAGCACACAAAGTGTGAGGCAGCAGTGAACTTGGCCTTTTTCAGGCAGTGAGAGAAGGCTATGGAGAGAAGGAAATGAGAGGAATGGAGGCTGGAGAGGCAGGAAAACTCAAATCACTCACAACCCAAATGTGAACCATTCTGGGGAGTAAGGGTTCCAGTCTCAGCACCAGGAGAAGCTACTAGAGAGCTTGAAGCCAGGGGTGGGGGTGGGGGGGTGGTCTGTTCTCACTCACAAGCGAGTCCTTCGAGTTGTTGCACCAAAATCGTCCCCAGAGTGGAAGGAGTGGGGTTGGGGAGACGGCCTTTGGCGTTTCAGACCCACGGAATTAGAGGGGCTTGGGAAACACTTCGGGCACTCTATATCTATGCCAAACAAAACAGAAAAGCATGCCTATTCAGGTTCAAGAGTATAAGCCTATAATTGAACTATCTATTCACAGGAAGATGACAGAATCTGGAGTCTCTACAATATATCATCCTCGAAGTCAAGTACGCAATAAAAAATTATTAGACATGCCAAGAAACAGGAAAACAACCCGTCTCAAAAAAAAAAAGAAGTCATCAACATAACCTCCCTTCTCCAAGACAGCCCACATGGTAGGTTTATCAGACAATTATGCTAAAGCAAGATGACAAAACTTTGCGGAATGTATGTTCAAGTAACTAAATAAAATGTGTTTTCATAAGGATACAAATAAGAAATCTCAGCCGGGAAATAGAACCTATAAAAAATGCAAATTCCAGAATGGAAAAGTATGGGAACGAAAATGAAAAATTCCCCAACTAGGCTTCACATTGAATTTGAGAGTGGAAGAAAGGGTAGGTGGTCATTACCATACAACGATAGACATTTCCCAGCCAGGAAACTACAGAGGGAAAGACTGGGGGAACGTCAGCCTCATGTGGAAATACGTGACACAAGGCCCAGCAGTCTCACATCCACCTACTGAAGCCCCAGGATGGCCAAAGAATGGGGGCAGGTGGAAGAAAATATTTGGAGGCCACGACCCAAAGCCCTCACACCTGATGAAAACCCAAAGATCCAGGAAGTCTGATGACCATGAGCAGAATATTCTCTCAGCTATTAATTCAGCAATTCATTTAATACTCGTTGAGTGCTGATTCATGCAATGCTCATTAAGTAACTGCCGTGTTGGGCGAGAGGAGATGTACAAAGTGGGGCTGGTACATTCTGCCTCCACTGTAGTATGTTTTGTTGCGTCAGACATGCCTGGATGTCACCGGTTCTGTGCAGCCACGTGGTGTCTCGGCTCCATCGTCCTTGACCTTGCACACGCAGATGCTCGCATTGTTCACGCAGCGCCCATTGACATGGAAGCTCAGACACTCAGTTCAAGCAACGTGCTGTGATCGAATTCTTAAACAGCAGAGAAATTCCTCCAATGTTTTTGAAAAGTTTGAGGAAGAAGGTAAGGACTTCTGAAAGAAGATCATTATAGGTGATGAAAACTTGGGTCCATCATTCTGACCCCGAGAACAAGAGGCAGTCCATGGAGTACCGCCACCAGGGACCCCCTCAGCCGAAAAGAGTCAAACCTCAGGCCTTGGCTGGGAAGGTCACGTTGACTGTGTTTTTGGTCTGAGCACGTTTCCATTTCGATGGGCACTGGGCGAATAATGTGACCATCTGTGCGTGCAAGGTCAAGGATGATGGAGGGGAGATGCCATGTGACTGCACAGAGCTGGTTATACACAGATATGCCTAAGGTAACCAAAAACATTACAACAGGCAGAATGTACCAGCCCGCCCTCATACATCTGAACACGACACAGTCTCCGCCACACAGAACAGCCTAGATCCGCACCACCCAACACGCCGACCAGTAGCTATGTTGGCTATTGAGCACTTGAACTGTGGATAGTGTAACATGATGACACGATGCTCTTTTGGATTAAATAACATACATAGTGGAAATGAATTTCAATGGTGTCTTTTTATTTCTTTAAACAGTATTAGTAGAAAATTTAAAATTACACGCATAGCTTACACTATGTCTGTATTAGCACCGATTTAGGAGGTCAGAATCTAGTTGGTACAGTGGGGCCCGTACATAAAAATAAGGAAGGAGCCAGTCTCAGATCAGATACACTAGAATGAGACAGTTTACCGGTATTTTTATTTATTACATCACTTTCATTTGGCATTGTTTTGTTGGTTTCCTTTGGATTTCTTCTCATTTGTATTTCTGGAGAGGAATCAGACACACGGTGGGGACCAAAATAAACCTGTCATTAATAATTAACAACAGATGTTCTGAACTCAGCATCAGACACCTGGGATTTTAAGGTTATCAGTTTGGACTACTTCAACTCTTTATCGCCTGGTCCACAACAGGGAAAGGAGGTATGACCATATGGTTCTTTGAATATATAATGAGGAATTTTAAAATTGCTTTAAAAACTCAAGTGTTATGAAAAATAGAACCTGCTTAACATGCCATTTGAAATAGGGTAGACGTTTTGGTATGTGATACTCTTTGAACTGTTTTTTCCTAACTTTTATTTGGTAGATTGTCGCATCCAGCACGACATGGGTGGGCAGTGGGGGCAGGGGGAGAGAAGGGTGGCACAAGGTGATGAAAGTGGCCAAAAGTATGTTTCAAGCGAGGCCCAGGGACTCTAGCCTCGTGGACTGAAAGAGCCCCGAATCACGCCACACATTTCTTAATGGGCGAACAAGTGACACTGGTTTTGCCAGGGTCTGTGAGTGAGGGGCCTTGAAACTGCTTTTCCCCCGAAAGTCCCCATTGTGCCCCAGCACCTACTGTGCCTTCACACACCAGCTCTGAACCCCCGGGGATGGAGTCATTGTTATTACAAAGACGTCCATTAAGGGTGAATGACCGATATCCCCATGGATCCCAGTCTGAGCTGTGTGTGGGACAACAGGTAGCCAGGGGGCAGGAGATTAACCTCAGAGAGGGTGAGGGGCTGTGCCTCACCTCTGTGGAGCTCAAGCTCTCTCCTGATGGCCCCTATATGACTGTGCCTGTTTTAGGTTGTTCCTCCCCTGGGGAATCTTACCCGTCATTGACTAACCAGCCATCCTCTGGGGCCATACAGAGTGATGTGAGGTGTGTGAGTGAGGGAGGAACAGTACCCCCGAGGGAGGGTCAGTTCTGTCTCCTAGACATTCCAGGCTCCCAGGGCCTCCACGCCCAGCTCCTGCCTTAGGATGTCATGGGGAATGCGTGGGGGGACAGACAGGTTGACAGTTGTAAGGCAACAGTAGACATTAAATTAAGGGGGGAAAATTATACCTATAATCATTAAAAGCTGTCCAATAAAACATTTTTTATTGAGTTAGGTTGCATAGACATTATTAAGCTAGTAAATCGAAGAGCAAGTATGAAAGAGAAAATATTGAAGTGATTTATTCATTCATGTGAACACGAGTTATATGCCGACCAGGATGTGAGACACGAGAACACGGTGGTGTACACCATCCATGTGATCCTTGCCCTCGAGCAACTAACCATCTGTGATCTTATAGCTCTCAACTGTCAAAAAGTGAATAGCATTAATTTCTTTCTTTAGGATCTCCCTCTTTGCCACTCTCAAATACAACTCTCTCCTTAGATGCAGCAGACAGTTGACATGATGGGGTGTCCAGAGGGCCAAGGGGCTTGAGAGGCTAGTGGGTGGCAAGATGGCTCAGAGAAACGAGTTCCTATAACCTATTAGACATGATGGGGGCTAAAAGGTTCATGCTGACAGTTTGCATAATGACTAAGATTTCCTGGAGGTAGCCGTTTGCCAAGCTGTGAGACAGTCAGGACATCACCACCGCGGGTCTTGTTGTCCCTGCCAAGACAACACGGTCACACTTTCACTAAGATACATACACGCCATCTGAATAATTCTGCTGGGAGCGTTTGGTTCACACCGGTGGACTTTCCGTTCCCGTCTCTACCGCAAGCCTCGGCCTGAAACGCATCTGTTTCCAGCAATCTGCATGTTTATTGAGAACACGGACGATCTGCTGTCGTAGTTCTGAGACCTCTAAAGTGTGTTCTAACAGGCGCACGAAGGTGGGGGAAACCTGGAATGAAAATACCTAAATATGATTAGACTCTGACTTGTTCTAGGAATCCAAGTGTGACACATAAGATGTCTGTGTCAGGGCGGGTGGGAGATGTGGGCAAGGACACCTGTCTCTTACGTGCCTGGCTCTCCGTCAGAAAGACAGAGAGAACATAAGATCCTGTAGCATTAAACCTGCAACTCTGCTAGCAGCGAGGAGGAGGAGCTGCCCACGAGGCGGAAACCTTAACGAAGTTCTGCTGGACTTAGCGCCTCTGCTTGGTGAAGCGGAGAAACTGCAGCGACGATGTGGGAAAAACCACAGGATGTGAGAACACGTGCTTCCCGGCCGGGAGAGCCTCTTCGGATGCTGGCTCCGTACTGATTGGTATCTGAAAGCCACATCCCCGAAAGCCAGCATTCAATTCTACCAGGCGAGAAGTTTGGGGATTGGTAATACCAAGAGGCAAGCCAGCATGGGCTCCAGGGACACGGCCTGCCGTGGAGCCATCCTGTGGAGTGTTACCCAGCAGTCCGAAGGGGCCAGCGACTGATTCAGGCTCACACGTGCAGGAAAAGCAGACTCGCTGTGCTGCAGGGAAAGGCGCCAGGGGCAAAATACTCCAAATTGCATAATTCCAGGGGCAAAATACGCCAAACTGCGTAATTCCATTTAGACGAAACGTCAGAAGAGGCCCATTCACAGGCACAGAAAGCAGACGAACTGTCCCCTGGGAGTGGCATTTGAAATGAAGGTGGAACAGAGACCCGAAAGAGTGATCTTTTTAGGGTTGTGGAAATATTTCAAAACTGGACTGTAATTACGATTCCACAGGCCTATAAGTTAACTAAAAACCATCTAATTGTATACTTCCAACAGGTGAATTTGATGGTCTATATAATACATCTCGATAAAGCTGTTAACCAAAACAATACAAAGGTCACCGACAATTCCTAAGAAAACACACAGTTAAAAATTCAAATCATATCAACTGGGTCTAAATTAATAGAGTTCAGGTGAGTAACGAGGGGTACTACGAGGTTGGACAACTAATTTTATGAACTCATCCTAGAACAAGTGCTCCATCCCTCATTGCTGAAGGTCACTACGGTCACCTTCGAAGTCCTCCCCTTGGGAAGCTGGGCACCGATGCCAGTGCCTAGTCCACCCTTCAGAGCAGTTTTGGAATTCTTTGTCTGCAATGGCCATCAGAGCTGTCGCCGTTTGCAAGGTCTGACAATTAAGTCCACGAATTTGCCACGGTGCACTAACGTTGGCAGCCCTGTGCCAACAACTCAGTAAGGAGTCATAACGTTGACAAAGTATGTAGCACTTTTTCTAAGACGAGTTCGCAAAATTGTCTGACCTCATAGATGCTGACAAGCACAGAGATTTTCTTCTTTTTACACTAGCTGATGGAATAAATCCTGTTTCTAGGGTAGATTTAAAACAAATAGGTAACAGTTGTTAACACTGAACCATTGTTTTATTACATAAGTCCTATTTGAAATCAACCTGTTTGCAAACTTGATGACACTTCACACAGGAGACTCAAGTTCCCTGTGTCCTCTGCCCTGGTCCCGTTCGGCGTGCACCTTTCTAAGCCTTCCTGGGAGATTACACGTGTAGCCGTATAACGTTTCACTGGTCAGTTATTTCCTGTTTTCACGGTAGGAGAAAATCTGTACATCGAGATAATGTTGGATTCATTAAATGAGTTGAGAAATCCTCCCTCTTTTTTTTTCCAAGTCTGCTGAAGAATTTATAAAATATGGAGAACTGTTCCTTAAAAGTACAGTCACCCCAAATGCTCTTCTAGCCTAAAGATGTAAGAATTTCTTCCATCCGCCAGTTTTTCCCCATTCTTTCCTCTCTACAGGTTCTCCCCTGAGCTTCAATCAATCAAGAATGCTGCTAGGACAGGACAGGGCAGGGGAGCAGAATGGTGCCACAAACTTAGACGTAAAGGGCGGGGGGCAGGGCTGGGGCATCATGGTCATGGCTTTTTCAGCTCCACGGACTTCCTTCTGGCCCAGTGAGGTCCTCGAGCCCTGACAGTGGGTGAGGTGGGTGACAGGGAACTGTCAACTGCTCCTAACTGTCCCCCCGTGTTGTCTAGTTTTCTCCCATGAATGCTGTGCTAGACCTGCCGTGTGTACTGCTGGGTCAGAGTACTTGTTTGCCATTTAGATAGATATGAAGGTATATTTATTTATGTTCCTTGTAGAAGGCTTTATCCTAGCAAAAATTATTAACATTATCAATGCCTGAAAATTAAATATTGATTA
The DNA here is from genome assembly GCA_004026885.1 of Lyroderma lyra. Classification (NCBI taxonomy): domain Eukaryota; kingdom Metazoa; phylum Chordata; class Mammalia; order Chiroptera; family Megadermatidae; genus Lyroderma; species Lyroderma lyra. Next base: position 46,402 of record PVJL010006717.1, on the reverse strand, counting down.
AATGAGTTTACTGATGATAATACATGACACAGTGGATAAGAATCATGCTTTTCTGAGAAAATTGTTTTACTGATTCTATAATCCATCCCCCTTCCTGACCTATGTCCATCTCCTCCTTCGTGCCTTCCTTTCTTCTGACTAATTTTGTTATTAGTGTTCAGTAAGTCATTTTCTCCCCATGAAAGATGTATCATGTCACCTTAAGTAAGGGCTAACAATATCCAATCTTGTTAAAATGACTCTATTTCATGATTTTGCATTGTATCTAAAATCTTCTATAGTCTTTCCCATTTAAGTTTTTGGTCACAAAGACTGAATAAGACTGCAAATGATTCATTCAGTGCTAACCCAAACAGCCCCAAACATATGCCCTGCGTAGGTGAAGGTGAAGTCTTTCTTTCTGAATAGATGGCCATTATCATAATTATTACAGAAATGTTAAAACTTGAGTCAGGGTAAATGTGGGCACTCAGAGTTTTAAAAAAAGTTCAGTCTGTGACCACCAAACTTAACTGAGCAGCCAAACGTGCACCAAAGAAACAGAATTTCTTCTCAAGCAAATGCATAGGGCCTGGAAGGAATGGGGAGATGTTTGGTCCAAGGGTGCAAACTTTCAGTTATAAGTTCTGGGGATCTAAGGTGCAGCGTGATGACTACAGTTGACAACACTATACTATGTACTCAGTGGCTAAGAGAGAAAATCTGCAATGTTCACATCCCACACGCTATATTTGAGCTGATATAGGTGTTAACTAATCCTACTGTGATAACCATTTTACAATACATATATACACATACATATACTGGATACCTTAAGCTTATGCCATGTTATACGTCAACTGAATCTCAATAAACCTGGGGGAAAAAAAAGGAAACACACAGGAATACAAAGAAACCATCCTCCTCAGATAAAGCAGTTCTGTGAGGCATTGGTTGTGAGCTACAGACAGAGAAGCAGCCATTGGGGCAATACCTAGCCCCAAGGGTGGGCACTTCTTGACGGCCGCCCGTGTGAGCAAAACTGCTTCGGGGAGCGATTCATGCAGGAGGATTAATGGATCCTTAATCCCAGCAGAGGCCTCCGGACGAGAGTTGGGAAATGAAAGTCGGACTTTGGAGAAGTGAGTTTCTTTCTCTCTCACGCTTTGCTTGTATGATTAGAAATACACGGAGTGATTTATATGCAGGGAATTGTCCCTTAAGCAGCAGTTCTGCTATGTGTCCAGACGAGTGCTCCAGTGGCACGACGCGAGCTGATTCCCACTCAGAAGCAATTCATCTCAGTTTCTGTGAACCCGCCTAGAGCCTGGCTCCGAATACAGCTCCTTTTATTTATGTCTCCTGGCTTCTGGGTGCCTAAAGAAACATAACTCAGATCATGTTTTCGGAACAAGATGTTAAATTAGCTTCTCAATGTCCAAAAACCAACAAAGAAACAAAAGAAAACACCTTGTGTTTGAGAGGTAGATAGTTCAAGTTGGGTTCGGAGAGGTGATGCTTCCAATTGGGGATGAAAACCCGATTTTTGATAAAAAATGCACTTGTGATGTACGACATGGGGGGAAAACTAGTAACTTCATTACTGCATACCATCAAACAGAAGAAAAGTGTCCAAGGAGTTCTCTATCGGAGCACAAAGCTAGTGCCCGGAAACGAGTGACCCTTTCTTCAGGTCATTGGATCATCTGATGACTAGATCATGTGGAAATGAGTTGGTGCTTTCACCACCCCAAGTCAGTAGGCCTGGGGGACCACACCGACATCATGGAGCACTGAGCACGTGCCGGGGTGAAGATCTGGCTTAGAGGACAAACTCCCAGTGACGTCCTTCTGTAGCCAAACCTTCTGGTATGGAGTTTAAAAAGTCCACGTTTGCCCCATCAAATTTGGTTGTTTTCTTTTAAATTCATTTTTATTGTTAGGGTGACAATAAATTCATTTTTATTGTTAGGGTGACAATAAATTCATTTTATTGCTGTTAGCAAGGATTACATAGGTTTCACGCATACAATTGTACAGTGCATTGTCTATTCATTATATAATAAGGTCACCACCTAATGTGACTTCTCTGTCCCATCACCTTATATTTAGCTCCCCCCTCCTCTCCCACCCACTCCCCTTTGTCCCCTCCCTGACCCACTCGTCCCCACATAAACATTAAACTATTGATAGTGTCCATGGGTTATTTGTTTGTTCATTTCCTTTTTCTTTGTTGCTTTCAGTTTTATATTCCACATATGAGTGAAGTCACACAGTTCTTTGTTTTTTTCTGTCTGGCTTATTTCACTAAGCATGACGATCTCCAGGTCCAAATTTGGTTTTGTAGAAACCATACTGTGGAGATGCTCCAGTTGGGCAGCAGCATGGACCCGTGACCAAGACAGGCTTGGCCTCCCCTTGGTTTGCCTGACTTGATCAGGCTTGTTCCCAATTCCAGGTTGCCGATCTTCCTTTTCTTGGAGCTACTTTAGAAAACATGCACATTCTTTCCCTGCCCCTTGGAAACAACCCACGTAGAAGCCTCCTGCCCGGCATGAAACCCAGGAATGTCTTTCTCCAGGACCTGGACTTCGGGGACTTGTCGCCATGGTCAGTGCCTCCATCGGGAAATATGCTTCTACAGCCACATCCAGATTTACGATTCTTTAGGAACGCTTTTACCAATAATCCCTTCAGAGTTACTGTATAATAGCTGGCTTTCCATTATTGTCATTATAAATGAAGTCTGAAATCTAAAGGCATTGTTTTATCCTGATTAGTTTCTTAAGTTTCTTCACAACATTAGCTTTTCTATGGAGGATTCTAAATCACTAAAGCATTACTATCTTTTATAAAAGTTTCCTTAGATTTTCCTTCAAGTATGAAAATATTTCTACCCTCCCCCCAAAATTAAAATGTGTATTAAAATCAGATTCCTTTCTATAACAAGAATTAAGTACTCAGAATTCAATAGCGTATTAAAAAGTAGGAGGTGTATTGTTGCCTGAACAAAAAACTCATCCAACATTTCTAAAGCAGAAGAATGGAAGAAAACTATCAATTATCACATAATAGGTGAAACTGAGAACTTCAGGACATATGTTTTTCAATAGCTTCTCATTTTTTGAAAAACATTGGGAAAGGACTAAATTTGTGTCTCTGAATTAACAAAACACGCATAATCATGTTGTCAACTATTTCTAGAGCACTGGACCAGAATCAACAAGACAAGGATGGTAAATTTCCTTGAGAATGTCCGGTGAACGGCAGTAAGAAAGCAGGTAGCTAAGTGCCGGTTAGAACACACTCGCACACGCGCAAACACACGCACGTCCACCTGCGTACACGTGTGTCACGATGGACTCCACAGGCTCCCAGATCGCCCGAGGCTTCTCAGTCTCGGTGCTGCTGACATTTGGGTCAGATGGTGTGTTCCGGGAGCTGTCCTGTGCACAGTAGGATGTTTAGCAGCATCCCTGGTCTCCGGTCAATAGAGGCCCCTGGTATCCCTCACACCAGTTGTGACAATCACAAATGTTTACAGACATTGTCACATGCCTCCTGGAAGACAAAATCATCTCCGATCTAAATCACTGATTCAGACAAAAGCAACGTGAGGGAGTTTCCACATGAGGAAATACATAAATTAGGCTAAAAGGAAGTGTTCAGATTAAAAAGAATAAAACAGTTCTTTTTTAAGGCGATAGTTTAAAGGAGACTTTTTTTTGGAAAAGTTAGTAAGGTCACCCCAAACTTTAGACTGGAGGAAAGAAAAAACAGGAATAACTAAGGTGATTTTGAACACACTTGGTAGGGCAAGAGCCCTTTGATTAGCTGTTCTACCAAGGCAGTGTTCTGTTGGGACAGACCTGTTAAAAGAGACCAATGAAATACAGCCGAGAGCCTAGAAACATACACAAACATAAGGCCCCCTAACATTTGTGGCATCTGGGGTAAGGGGGCAAACAGAGTCATACATTATAATATGCCGTAGGGTTAAATATTTAATCAAGCTATTAAACAATGAGATGAAATACATTTTATCTTTTTTTTTTTTTTTTTTTTTTTTGCTTTTTGGTATGTGGGTAGCTCCCTGGCCGGGAATCGAACCCAGGCCGCAGTGCTGACAGCGCCAGCACCAAAGCCTTAAGCCACTACACCATCAGGGAACTCCCACATTTTATCTTTTTACCGGACATATACAATACACTTCTATGATGACCAGGGAGACAAGGTTTGCGTTTCTAATTCTCGGATTTCTGGAGTTCCAAGCCAGAACATGGCAGTGCGAGGGAAAGGGAGCCCCTACGTCTAACTCCTGAGCCTTAGCCCCACTCCGTTCCCTCCCGGCGTCTCCCCGAAGATCTGGCCTGCGGACACATGGACGCCAGAGGTCTTCCCACAAACCCCTCCAGACAGCCCCCCTCACCCAGCCCTCGTGCTTATCGGCAGCGTGGTCTGCACTTGGAGGAAGTAGGTAGTGCAGGTCCTATAAATAAGCTCAGAGTTGTCTGAGCAGGAAGTTCTGGGATCCAAGTTATCTGTCACTGGGTGGGTTTAAAATTGGGACATGGGCTCTGGCCCTGCCATCTCTCTTCACCACAGGAAGGGTTAGGGCTGGAGGGGGACCAGGGCAGACCCTATGGAGCATGGTTCCTAAGCTAGAGGCTCCTCTCCTTGAAGTTCTGCACAGACATATACGGAAATACTTTTATGTGACAGAGTCTTCCAAACCAGTAGAAAAAGACGAGGGCATTCAATGAACAATATTGGGGTAATTTGTGATTTCTATGGAAAAAAAATTGTATCTTTTACTTACAGTAGCACGAAATAAATTCAAGCTCTCCTGAATACCAAAACACTAAAAGCAAGGCTTTAAAGCTTTCTTTTTTAATTACAAGAGGATAACTGTCATCTCAGGGAGGGTATATGTTAGACCACAAGGGAGAGTCAGATGGATACAACCGAACACGATCACCACAAGTTCATGATTGATACCCTGGTGAGATATTTAAAGGAATATTCAGTTATTGTCTCCATTCAAAGAAGACAAGTCTTGATTTCTTTTAATGAACAATGTCGTTGTTGTGGCCACGCTTCTAAGGTGAGATTGACTGTCTCTTTTTTCCCAGATTTGGGTCGGATGCCAGGATGATAAGGCACACAAACACCCAGAGTAGGTATGAAAAGTCACCCTACTCACAGGGAAGCTTTCTGGGGCAAGGAGGGCTCAGCACCGAGCAGATTAAAGAAACAAACAAGCCAGAACCCCAGTCTAATCATGAGAAAAACATCAGACCAATTGCAGTGGAGTGAGTGACATTGCACAAAACCCCCGACCCATAGTCCTCAAAACTGCCAAGGTCATCAAAACAAAGCGAGTCTGAGAAACTGCCAGCCTAGGGGAGCCTAGAGAGACGTGACAACTTCATGGAATGTGACCTTCTGGAGGGGATCCTGGAAGGAAAAAAAAGGACGTTATGTAAAAATGAAGGAGAGAAGACTAAATGGACATTTTTTAACAATAATATACCAATGCTGGTTCATTCGTTGTAACAAATATACCATATAATTAAGGTGTTAATGCTAGGGGAAAATTGGGTGCAGAATATATGGAAATGCTATATTTTATACTATCTTTGCAAGTACCTATAAATCTAAAACTATTCTAAAAATAAAGTTTATTTTAAAAATAACTTGGTTAACACTTAAAAAAACAACAACAACAGGGATCAATGGGTCAATGAAAGAGAACACAGTCCCCATGCAGGGATCATTTTTATGAAGGAATCCGGCAAATGACCATGGTGGTTTTACACATCAATGGGGAGAAATGTTAGACTTCTAAAATAATATTGCTTAGGCAATAATTCATACTGAAAAATTAAAAATAGAATCCTAGTCTCAGTATTTATAAAATACATATATATTTCAAATGGATTAAAAACAAATGTGAAAAACAAAACAAGTATTTTAAGAGACATTATAGGGGGATAACTTCATAATAATGAAGTAGGGAAGGCTTTTTGCAAATAAGATGCATATAGAATAAACCATAAAGGAAAAAAGATTAATATGATAAAAATTAATGAGGATTTAATGCTAATTTAATGAGGGTTTAGATCTAAAAACTTCAATTTGATTAAATAAATAAATAAACAAACAAACAAAAGGAAAACACAGTCATTCACCAGGACAGGATACATGCAACTTTAACAAATATCAAAGGATTACACACAGGAATATATAAAAAAATTAAGTAGAAGTCAGACAACTCAATAGAATAATAAATACAGAAAAGATATGAACAGGCAATTAAGGGAAGAAATTAAAATATTCAATCTCATTCATCATCAGGAAAATGCAAACTGACATCATTGCATACTAATTACCCATTCAACAGATGGGCTAAGATTATAAGAAATTTAACAAATACCAACTGTTACAAAGAATGAGGGAAGATGGAAATTATCAGTAATTATGGTGGGAGTGGAAATTGGTGTAACTCTTTTTGAGAGTCAACCGGCCACATGTAGTGAAGGCGAAGATGTTAGCAGGTATCTACTGTACAGAAATTCTCAAATAAGTACGCAAGGGGTCATGAATAAGGCTTTTCATTGTATAATTTGCAATGAGAAAATACTACAAATGGTCTCAGTGTCTATCAGTGGAGAAAATGCAAATAACATTTCTACATTCATCATAAATGCATGTACTATGGGTATTATCATGTCATATTTTAAATACATATTGTTAAGGAAAATCTATAAGTTAAAGAAACATGTATGAACATGAACAAATGACCAGCCAACTTTAAATCATGTTTATCTAATCATAAAAACAGATCCCTAAAATTTTTACCTGGCAAGTTTTTTATCAATTTATTTTGAATAACAATAGAAAATGCAAAAAGAAGATTTCTGAATGATTTTTCAATATGTTCAAAAATCTTTCTTTCACTGACTAAAATTAGTGAAATTTTACTTTCTATTGACACCTGCAGAAGCACAAAGGAGTTTGACAAAAATTGAGAAAGTAACAAAATTTACAACTAAACTTTTGTTTACTCTCTACTCCATCAATGTCTACAAGTGTTACATTTCTCAAATTAATTGAGGTTATATCTTCAGGAACACTATTTCTCCAGCAAAATTTTACTTGAAGAAATGAACTGTTCTGTCTTGTTTTTTTTCATTTCTGCAATCTATTCCCTCTGTACAGTTTGTAGAGCAAAGTAATCATTCCAAAATTGCTGAAGGAAAAATGAGTAGTACATCCCAGTCACCTGGTAGCTCTAATGCAGTGTCCTTGGTCACATTAACATTATTCCCATGTCCTGAATTATTTAATATTTTTGTCATCTGCTCTATGTTTTAAAAATTCTACTTGCTTTTAAATATAGAATTTCAAACCATATTTTGTTATAATAGCTACCTTGTTTTCTGTAACTATGTTGTATAAATTAATGTTATATATAATTGAATATAATATATATCAGTGGTCCTCAACTGGGGGTGATTTTACCCCTCAGGGGACATTTGACAAAGTGGTTGACACAAAAGGAGATGTTTGCTACTGGTATGTAGCGGGTTAGAGGCTGGGGACCCTACAGTGCACAGGACAGCTCCCTTAAAAAAAAAACTTAACTGGACTAAAATGTCAATAGTGCTATTTTTGAGAGCCCCGATTTATACTGAAGGACGGGGAAAGACATTCAAACATGAACCAGTAAGCTAGTTCTTCAAATTGAGCACAGGAGTAACAGAAATCAGAATCTCCCAGATGGAGGGAGTGCGGTGCACATTAAAGGCCCACATGTTGTGTTTGTTTGTTTGTTTTACTCTTTTCCCACCGCAAGGACTGGTCGAGGTGTCCCTGTCCCCTTGGCTACACTGTAAGGATTGGAAGTTCCTGGCTGAAGAGAAAGATTTATTAATATCTCTGCAGTGATGAGAAAGGAATTTTTGCCCAGACTGGAGAAGCCTAAAGAATTGGACTCAAAAGAGAGTTCAAATCCTGCGCCTCTCGGCTCTGCAACCTCAGACGCACCGCAGCTACAAGAAAGCGCGCACGCGTAGTTACCCTCTTCGGGCAACGAGCACCTACCGGAAATCTCGTGTGGAGGCACGAGGCGGGGCCTGCCTGCACAGTGTGTGTGGGGCCTGTGTGTGCGCTTTCCCCTCATCTACTTGAACACGAACAAACACGGCTAAACAAACATGCCAAGGCAGTGAATGCAAAATGGCGAGAATTATTTATAAGCTTCTACAGTCAAAGGAGAGACTGTAAGTGAATTAAAGACCAAGTAATAAATTACACTTGGCTGACAATGCAATGTTTTCCCATTGCCTATGCAAATAACTGAAATTCTGCTAATCTAATATTTCGGGGCAATCTCAACTTAATTTTAACCATAAAGGAAAGAGGGAAATGCTGAAACCTTGTTAATCATTAACCCTGCTGACACTGAAGCTAATCTAAAATAATTTCTCCACCCCTAAAAGAAATGCGTGGGACAAACACCGAATATATTAAACTATAGGAAGAGGGTTGAAAATGTTATTGTGACTACTGTGAAATAAAATATCCACAATGCAAAGTAAGTGAGTAGATACATGTAAATCTCCTAGAACCACGGCTGCTACACAATGAACACTCAGTAAGTGTGAGCTACGATTATTACTGTTAATGCTAGGTCCTGTGACAGCGTTGAATGTAATAAGCATCTTGTGACTAACTGAAAGAAGGGAGCATAACCAGATGAAGAAAGCATAATGAAGGAAAGTTTCAGTCCAGAAGTCCTCATGTTGCTGATTCCAAACATTACGAAAATATCTGGGGGGAAATCCCACCTACTTACAAGAGGAATATACCAGGGGTGCCAAAAAAATGTAGACACATTTTAAGAGATGTTATCTATGTATTACTTCTTGAAGTTGAATGAATTATAGTTGCAATGTGTAGTAGGATGCTCACTCAAAAGATGGCGTTAATCAAATGAATGCTAGTGTCACCCTGCGACAGGCAGGATAGTCAAAGAAACTGCAGAAGCACAGTTGTTGTTGGAGGAGCGCAAGACCATTTGTGAAGTGGTCTTTGAAAATTAAGCACATTGTTTGAGTTTCCTCCATGTTCTCCTGACTTAACACCCCTTGACTTCTACCTGGGGAACCTTAAAGGACACGGTGTATCATAGAAAACCGGCTATACTGGCGGTACTTCAGCAAGACATTGAAATAGCATGTACGGCTATCCAAGTGGACACTTTGGTCAATGCTGCTCAAACACTAGTTCACTGTAATCAGAAGTGTCTGGATGCCAGTGATAACCACTCTGAGCACTTCTTGTAATTACAGAAGTCAAACGTGACTTGTACTCATTGTATGCTATCAGTATGCATTGAGTATTACCATTTTAATGCAGTTTTTTTAAAATTAATTTTTATTGTTAGACTTATTGGGGTTTAATGCAGTTTTTTTCTGACTTCAAATGTGTATATATATTTTTTGGCACCCTCTGTATCTTCTGAGACTACGGCAGACAGCAATGCACAATCGCCATTCCTTGTGTTCTTCAAACAACCCCTTTGCAGAGGCAGAAAAAGAATAAGTAATCTGAAAGCAGAAATCTGAGAAAACACAGTGACACATGCCATCTCCCAGCAAGAACAGATGGGATGACAGTTTTTAGCCGTGTTGAAACAAGTCAAGCAGGGCATGTACAGAGCATAGTGAACCAGATGAACACAGTGTGGGACTCCACAGAAAGAGTAGCTCAGTTAAAAAAGTATTTGTTCCGCTAATGATGACATCAAAATTAAAAACCAGCACAGGACCTATAAGAGTAAGACTGTGGAAGCTTATTAAAGCACACAAAACGAGATCTGAACAGGAGTACTACGAAAGAAAATGTATATTGGACAAAACCACAAATCAGTTGGTAGCAATAAATGCTGAGAGCGCAATGATGTTACCGGCAAGTACCCTACAGAGCATACGTAACATACATAACAACACACTGTACCATTTGCATTGCATTAAAATTTCCTAGGTATGTTTTTAAAATGCCTAAACATATGGAGCTATTTGGAACTATGTTTTGCTGTTAGCAGCTAGTTTTATTGCTTGTGGTCAGAAAACGTTGTATAAAATTGGTTTTAATTTATTGAGACTTGTGAACTACTTCATGATCGATCAATTTGTAAGAAACAAATAAAGATGGGAGCACAGTTACAAATACAGTAGATGACATAACAAGGATCATATGAAAAACTTGATTCTAATAATTCTCATAACTGAGGTGAAAGACACTCGTAACAAAATTTTCGAAAGTCTGAATTGATTTACGACATTGAAGCAGAATCACCATTTAAAAATTCACTTAGTAACCAAAAATCTGGGTGGATAAAGGACTGGACAGATAGACAGACACATGATAAAGCACTCAGAATCAAATGATAATGGTAAAACCTAGGTGGTAGGAGAGGTATTTACTAAAATTTGGTCAACTTTGTTGTTCGAGGATTTTCAGAATAAAATTTGGGGGGAGAAATTTCAGGTATCTATGTAGTCAATTTCAAGTTGTGGAAGAAAAACAATCCCTACCTAGTACAGATGATTCCAGAGAACAAAAAAAGTGGGAAAGCTACTCACCTCACATATTAATAAGAGTAGTATACTTTGAATAATGCAATTGGACAAGAACAACAACAACAAAAAACAGTGATAGTTAAGTACTATTATTATGACATTTAACAGACAGGGTGACTGGGGGTTAAAGAGTTAAATAACCAGGCCAAAGAAATGCAACTAGAAAACAGAAAGATCCAAGCCCTGGTATTTCTTACTGCAAAACCAAGCTCTTAACACTTAGTATTTTTCCTTCCCTAATCTTAAATTAGACAATAACACTCTGGCAAATAAGCTAAGTATCTCTTCACCTCACCTCACCCCCAAGGCCTCCCAAACCTTCAGAACAACAGCTCAGTGAGACCTTCTTTAAAATCACCTGATACATGTGTGTTTCATATCAATGATCTTTATGCACTCGTATTTATCCAAAGACTGAAAACATGGACTAAATGGTCTTTTCCAGAAGACCATTGTTGAATTTGATTATTTTTTCCCCTAAGCATGACAGGAATATTTATTACAGTGATGTATTTTCATGAAGAACTCCTAGAACTCATCACAAGGTCTTGGTTTAAAATAATGCATTGTACATGGGGTTCAATCAGTCCACAAATCTTCTAACCTCCAAAAGAGGGGAAATACCTGTTTCCCCTCTTCCTAGAATTCTTGTACGTACTGTATGGGAAGTTAGAACAATGCTTGAGAGACAGAGGGCACTCTTAAATCATCACTGGTTCTATTTTTTTTCTAAGAGAATAAAAAGAGTGATTAGAAAATGTCAACAAGGAAATTTTGGAAGATCTCCGAATTCACAAGCTGGCATTTCTTCATGGAGATGTTAGGTGACATGCTAGCAATAATAGCTTTGATAATTCAGATACTGTTGCTTTGCCTCTTACGAGACACTTAATCAGACGCTAATAAAAATGAACAATGTGAAAAGTCCTCCAGAAGATGCAGTGACGATGTGATGCATCTTTCAATTCATACACTGACACTGTGAGTACTTTAAAAAGGTACTTCATCAGCCACTCAGATAGCAGGAATAAAAAATAGATGGACTGCAAAGAATGAAAAATAGAGAGAGAAAAAGGAGACTCAATATATCCACGTGCCGCGTACTGCATCCATCTCACCGAAGTTCAAGTGTGACATCTGTACCTCTAAAAGCCAATCTGTCAACAGAATCTTCTATCCCAAACTCCATATCCACATTTTTAAAACCATAATTTACTGTTTGTAATGAGAAGTCTCAGAATGATGTGAGGAATAAATATTTACAGCTACTCCCACAAAACTCTTACCACCTCAATAATGCAAAACATCACCTACACTGAAGAGGCGCTCAAGGCATGCCTGACTAACGTGTGTAGCTGGAGAAGCTTCAAGAATTCCATTAGACTGGATAACTTAAAAGGACCCAACTCAGTGCCAAGCAAGACCTGTTTTCTTTTTAATGCTGAATAATAATAATCTGCATCACACATTCAAGGACATCTGGGTTATTTCCAATTTTTGACTTTTACTAATAAGCTGCTATAAAGATGTGTAGGTAGGTTTTTCTATAAACATACATTTCCATTTCTCTGGGATACATGCCCAGGATTTGCAAGTGCTGGGTTATATAGCGGTTTCCTGCTGTGTGTGTGTGTGTGTGTGTGTGTGTGTGTGTGTGTGTGAAGGACCTGGCAATCTGTTCTCCATACTGGTTGTGCCACTTACATTTCCACCCGCACTGTCTCAGTGATTTCTGCACATTCATGCCAGCACTTGGTGTTTTTGCTATTCTTTGTGTTGTTGTTGTTTCTGTTTCCCTATTTTTTTAATTAGGCTTTCTGACCGGTGGGTAGGAATCTCACTGTGGTTTGAGTTTGCATTTACCTAATGCATGATGGTGTTGAACATCTTTTTATGTTTTTACTTAATATCTGTGTGCTCCTCTGTGAAATGTATTCCTATCTCTTACTCATTTATAATAGGATTGTTTGTTTACTGAGTTTTAAGAATTCCTTATATATGACCAATGTTAATCCCTATGGTTTGCAAATATTTTCTCTCATTCTGTAAGTTGTTTTTTCATCCTTTTAATGGGCTCTATTGCTGAGGAAAAGTTTTAAAATTTGATGTCCAATTTGTTCATTTTTGCTTTTATGGGCTATGCTTTAACTGTCAGTTCTAAGAACTTCTCCAAGCTCTAGATCATGAAGATTTTCTTCTATATCTTTTTCCTCAAAGATTTATAATTTTGTTTTATTTTTAAGCATTTAAGTACACAAATGCTTAAATATAATGAATGCATTTTTAGTTAATTTTTATATAGGATCTAAAACTTAGGTCAAAGTTTTTGTTTGTTTTTGTCTATGAATATTCACATTTCCAGAACCATTTGTTAAAAGACTATTTTTCCTTCATTCAGTTTTTTTCCTACCTTTGTCAAAAATTAGTTATGCATATTTATGTTTCAGGGTTCTACAGTCTGTTTCATTTATACATGTGTCTACCTACACCTTCGCCAATAACATAGTCATGATTACTGTATCTAATAAGGCTTAAGTACATTATTTAGTTTGGTTCTATCTTGACACTCAAAAATCTAAATTTAAAGTCTATTTTAAACTTCTTTGAGTGCTTTTATTGGATATATAGAATCATCTAAGTACTGACTCAATATCTATAATGTTTGGAGAATACATTCAGAAGTACTTGAGTGGTTAGTTGTCATCTCTGCTTTCCATATAAGATTTCCCAGGAGACACACCAAGGATTGCTAGTTAAAAATACTCTTTCTTGCAAACTAGCTCTGTATTTTGTGAAGTACTTGACTAATATTAGATTTTAAAAGGCAAGCACTTTAGGGAATTGTATATGGTTTTGGTTTTTCTTCTTTTGTTTACATTTTTTAGACAAGTAAATTATGAAGATAAAGAAAATGGATTCTGCAGATAGATGTAAATAGTGGCCAATGAAACTTCTGTCTCTATGGAAAGACTGAGGTTCTCTGTCACAGTTCCACCTTTAAGAAAGTATGAAAAAACAACTTACGGAATGAGGAGCAAATAGGAAGCAAATATGAGCACTGCTAGCTTTCAGGGATATAGTAACTATACAGCTGGCTTTAGTCCAAAGTATAAATTATCTAGCACATGAAATCTCACATACCGTCCTGACTGGAGTTTCCATAACAAGAGAATAGCAACTTTCAGTTCCAATAATGGATTCTGGCCATGTTTAAATTCTGAGGAAGAGCCATGGATAAGTTCTGTATGGAAGAGGGAAAGAACATTCCAGAGAAACCTACCTGATTCCCTGGGGACAGGACTGTTCACTCTCAGTGGACCCCCCAACTCTGACCAAAAGCAATTACTTTCCCAGCTGAGATGGAGATTAGAAGTTTACGGAGAGGAATGTCAAGGGCTATAGTAAAAAAAATGGCTTCCCAGACCCTGAGGAGTAACCTGTCATTATTTATTATTCATTCAATATGAATAATAGATGCACTGCCCTCGAGAAGTGTGCGAGAGGAAGGATCCCGGAAGCTCGTTTGAAAGCCCAGCGTCTAAAAATATAAAATTGTTGGAGGAACTGGAGTCGTCAGACAAGACGTGGGTTTCCTGGCAGTCGTTTTGGATGGGTTAAACAAGCTGTCTTTAGAGCATCTCTTCTGTTGTAACTTTGTTCCCCCCAAATTCTCCCCCACTCTCTCTCAGGACAGCTTGAACTTTGATGAAAACCAGTGTATGAATAAGGTTATTTCCCATCTTTATTTGAAATTCTCTTCCTAGGCCATACAACACGGAGTAGATGTAGGAGCTCTCTCTGCGTACTCTTTAGGTAGGAGCACTGCAGGAGGCCACTGCTCTTAGAGATCAACAAACAGAGTATCTGGCTCTTCCAAAAAGTCCAAGCACCTCTGTAGCACATAGGAAAAGACACTGCGGCAACCAAGAAACTGAAACTCACAGACACAGTCAATAGTTTAGTGGTTACCTGAGGGCAAGGGGGGAGGGGAAGTCAACTACACGGTGATGGAAGGAGACCTGACTCTGGGTAGTGAGCACACAATGCAACACACAGACGACGCACCGTAGGATTGTACACCTGGAACCTATTAATTCTTGGTAACCAATGTCACCCCAATAAGTCTAACAATAAAAAAAGAAAGAAAAGTGTACTTAAACTTAAAAGGACAGAATGAAGTGATGGGAATAAATAAGGAAGAAAAATACAGGGAATGTTGGCTATGACATGAATGCAGGTGCACATCAATTTTCTCTGAGTACAGGAGAGGCTACATGACATTTTAGTTATTTTGGTAATCTGAAGGATGTCCTTTTCACAGAACATAACTACATGACATAGAATCTGACTTGGTGGCCCAGAGGTGGACTTGCGGCTGAGGGGTCAGAGGGGAGGCTCAGCTCAGAGGGTGTAAAGGGCTATAGCTATCCCAGTTCCTCAACAACCCTCCAGGAAATGCTCCAGGCAATATGGGGTGGGGGTTGGACTTCCTAAAATACCCGGAACTGAAAACTAATGCTGAGAATAATTTAATGGAATGAGAGGCTTATTCAAAACCAACATGCCACATTACTCCAATAGGATACTGAACTGGTATTTTAGCATTGTATTAGTGTCTAAGTTCTCCTGTTTCCTTCGTGTGCTGAATTCTGTAAATGTAGATTCGTTTTTAAAAAATGCACACTTGTTCACTGTTTTAGCTCCAGTGCTCTCTCTCAACCAAGGAGTTATTGGGTAAAAATTAAGTGATGCTTTGGAACTCTGCTGGGGTGTCCATTCTAACTTAAACAAAATTCATTAATGTAAGGTGTCAATGAGATTTTGGTAAGTGGCCTCCGAAAAAGACAGTTGGCCAAGCCTAGTGATTGTGTGTGGGCCACTGCTTCCGCGTGATGTGCTAAGAAATAATGATAGCACTAAGTGACACTTAGAATGATGTAAGTATTATAATGATAGCAACAGTAATAAGATACTGCTAGTGAGCTTTTACGATGGCCAGCCTCTGCTCTAAGTATTTTATGTCCATAACTCATTTAACCCTCATAACCCTCTGAAGATATTCTTGTTCCATCAGTGTCCCACTTACAGATGAGAAAACAGCAGCACACAGAAGTGAAAAACACCTCAGAGGACGGCATGGCGAGTGACACAGCAACGATTCAGTCCCGGCGAGCGGCCGCCATTCCTCTGCGCATGCGCAGTTTAGGTGGTCCGTGACCTTGGTCTTCGCGGGAGCAAAGCTAGTTGCTCTGTTCTATGGCTACAGGTGCCATCCATTATTTTTGCCGCCAATGAATTAATGTCCTGACTCTGCTGGGTGTGAGATGCACTTACCAGGGAGCCCTGCAGGAGAGCAGGTTAATGGCAAGGAGTGTCCAGTACAGGCGGGGCTGCGACACACCCTCCTCCCAAATCCTAGGGGCTCTGGAGTCTCTATTATAATCTCTCTTCTCTCTTGAGAGTTCTCCTACGTCACTGTCATGGAGGCAAGTGCGGATTTCTTTCTGTTATTTTAAAATCCTGCTTTGGATTCATTGTGCTTCCTGAACGTCTCGATTGAATTATTAGTGTGGGAAAATTGTCACCCCCCGTATCCGCAATGATTGTGTGTCGCCCTCGTTCTTTTTATTACTACTCTTGAACTTCTAATGAAACACTGTGACAGTTATCATTCTAGCTTGCATTTTTTTTTTTAGACTCCCCTTTTAGAGTTCCATTTCTATCACTGGGCTGCATTCTGATTCTTTTTTTTTTTGGAATGTGTCTTGAAGTTCACACACTTTCTTTCCTGATTTGTACAGTGTGTTAGTTAACCGATTTATTAAGTTTTTCATTTCAGTCTTGTACTTTTCATATATGAAACTTCCATTTGACACCTTTTCCTAACTGTCTTGTTTACTTTTCAGTCTTGTTCCTTTCTGTTGCCCTAACAAACTACCAGGAATTTAAGGGCATGAAATAATGCCCATTGTCTCAAAAGTCCTGCAGTCCACAAGTCTCCTAGGACTAAAATGCAGGTATCTGCAGCACCATGCTCCTCATCGGAGGCTCTTCTGAAAAACAGGCTCAGCACATTGTTGGCAGAATTCAGTTCCACACGACTGGAGGGCTGAGGCCTCCATTTCCTGGCTGGGGAAACACCCTCAGCTCCAGGAGAGAGCTTCCTGCCCTCCCTGGCTTGTGACTGCTTTTCTCTTCAAAGTCAGCGACAGTGAGTCCAGTTCTTCCGAGGCTTCAGGTCTCTCTGACTTTCCACTCCACTTCACCTCGCCCACCTGACTCTTCTGTCTCCTCTTGTGGTTTTGAACGCTCGCACGATCACATGGGCCCATGCGGATAACCCAGGACAATCTCCCTGGTTTAAAGATCTGCAAAATCCCTTCGCGGCAGTACCTGGGTTGGCGTTTAATCAAGTAACCAGGAAACAAAAATCTTAGAGGGACATTTTTAGAGTTTTGCCTACCATACTGATTAAATCTCCAGGACCCTCTCTGATATTTTCAAACCTTATGCCTCTTCATTTCACATTCCAACTTTGACCATTAGGATATCTGCTGTTTTGTACTTTTGGTTATATTCCTTTTGTTTACATTGTCTCTTGTACAATCTCCTTTATGTCTTGGCAGATTGGCGAGTTGTGATTATATGCACAGAAATTCTTTGAGCATCAGGTTGTAAAAGGTATTCCTTTTTTTACCAGGTACTTGGGAACACTACCAACCCAGAATTGTTTTGAAATAAAGTTGCAAGTTAACCTGCCTGGTTATGAATTTTCAAGGGAGATTTCTCCACCCTTCCACCCAGTGCCCAGGACAAAACATTACATTTCCCTTGGTGTTTCCCTTTGGAAGATGGGTTTTCTTTCATTCCTAGCTAATCATTTTCACCAAGAATATAGTCCTTTGAGATCCAAACTCCATATAATTTTCTATTCAACCCCTACCTTGCTGGAGTACTAGATTTGTCTCCCATCCCCTGTTCTCTGTGTATCTATTAAAATAAAATTTCAAAATCTCTCAGGATCAGCAGTCACCACCTTTAGTTCCTGTTTAAGTCTCTGCTTCACTATCTTTCCCTCTGGAGGACTTTTATTTTCTTGCTGACCCATAATAATGTATGTTATACAATATATTTTTATTATTTGGCCTCAAGAAGATCTTCCCCCTCTGACCTCACTGTACTGTCATAAAGAAAAGCCCCTTTCTTTCTTTTTCTTTTTTTTAAACCCCAGGTCTTTTTCTTTCTAGGCAAATGAAGATCCCCGTATTTGGAAAAACCTTTCAATTTCTACTTTAGTTATATGGTCTTTTGGCTGTTTACTCCTGACCTAGTCTTATCTCGCCTCTATAATGGGGACCTTCGTTTCTGATATTTGTATTCCCAAAACTTTGTGAATTTTTTTTTCTTTGACTAGAGTGCTGGGAATAACATGGTTAACACCGATTGAAATAACAGTTTTAACTATTTTCCTTTTTATATTACATTAGAGTAATAAAACTGATCCCATTTGTTTGGGTTTACTCTTACCCTGCCAGTACAACCCCTCCTCCCTAAAAATAAAAATATTTAATTCTGTAAGGTCTGCACCATCCAACAAAGATAATAGTCATTCATTAACTAAACCAAAAACGCTCGGGACCGTGTCATCAAAGTTTTTTAGCAAATATTTAGCCATGGCAGAGTTGTAATAATATATCTAATAATCTTTTCCACGTAATAGTATGTGGAACACATGCCAAGACACAATGAATGTACCATGATACTGCTTTATCGATTTTTACTAATAGGTTTAATAAGTAAATGTCAGCTAAAAGTGAAATCCCTACCTCCCAGGCTGAAGACGAGGGAAGAAAGTCCTGGATAACAAGTAAGGCGGAAACAATGCACACACGTGAGAGGAAGGAAGTCTCAATTCTAAGATGCTGATGTGTACAGAGGCAGCTGGGTGGGGGAAGGGTCCACAACGAAGCCCTCCAAGCACTTGCATGAACAGGCACTTCGTGAAGTTGCTACAATTATCTAGATAAGATCTAATCCTAAATAAAATACTGGGATTTAAAGTGACAAAGATTTCTAGTTAACCTTAAGTAAGGATCAAGATATTAGCGAAAACACCATCTACCACAGAATGGGAGGACAAAGATTTGTGTGGTCATCCCTTAAGGGTGCCTTTGCAAACTCTCAAAGACAGCCAACCACTCTCAGACTAACAAGAGTTTGCAAACTTGATGTCACCGGGGCAAACGTGAAATGGGTGAGTGATGTCGCTTTTGATAAATCCACCAAACATAAAGACACAGCAAGAGAACTGTATGTTTCCCTTCAACCAATTTTGACTCAGTATTATTTTTCCTGTACTCAGTGGGCAGCTGTTGGAAGTAATTCATTACAATGATTCAAGCTGAAATGTTTATATTATTTTCTTGGGAGCAAAACTTAGTCATTGTAATTTGAAAAGTCATTTCATCTTTTTATACCAAAAATGTATTCATCATGTAATATAATTCAGCAGTGATAAATTGAATGACAACAAAAAGCAGAAATGTAATAAATACCATGGATCATAAATAAGTGTGTGACATGTGATAGCAAAAGGAACAGGTAGATAGAGTGAAACACAGAAGCGATACACAAAGCAGCAATATTCTACTTTAAGGTTTGAGTGGACACACTTTTTCCTTAAAAGAAATGATAAATTTTGCATTGACTCATTAATACACAGACAAATAGGAACATGAGCAATCTATCCCATATAATTTCTTTAAAAAAAAGTATTCCTTTAAAAAAAAACCATCTTTACTATATTTAATCTTCAAGAATAACATCATAAATAATGTCACTTACAAAAATACCAAATCAAATCTGATGATTTTTATGAAAATTAAAACTAATAAAGATGTTTTCTAACCTTGCCTTCCATTTTATGTTTAGCATCAGAATCGCTCTGTTGTAACTTTTCTCTCTTTTCCTAACTGTACACATTTTTGTTGCTGTTGTTGTGTCTAATTGTCATTATTTCCCCTTTAGTCTAATTTTGGAATGCCAACAGACTGTTTTTTCACATACTGAGTGCTAGGAAACTTTTCTCTTCCTACTTTTCTTTGAATGTTCAGTTTTGTTTTGAGTTTTCAGTTTGCCCATCAGTTATGGATTGTTCTCTTTGTAAACATATCAACAGTTCCAATTTTTCATTCTTTATTTTCCCTCTGCTATTTCATTTCAGTGTTGATACAATGGAGTTATGTGACTTTTTTCTATGACTGTATACACAGTGGTAATTCATTTAAATTTCTGAATCTCCTCTTTTTCTATATAACATTGTATATTTCTAAATAAAATAATATAAACACAAGCAAAACTATTACACATCTACTTAAGTGTGTTAGTGGTTTTATAGCATTTAGCTTTCTTTTCTAACTACAATGTGCTAACAGTGCAAATTATAGCAAACCTCATCCATAACTCTACAAGACATATTTCTCAGTGCATTAAGATTATAAAAGTATGGATTCTATTACTCTAACCATAAGGACAAGCAGAAACTAGTCCTTATCTATGAGTTTTCTGTTGTTTAGTGGATTCGCATTCATTTAAACTTTGGTTTTGCACCACTAAATGACCACAGCTTGGGTTTTTCCAGAAAACTCCTTTGAACAACACTACAGAAATGATTTACCCAAGTACTTAATTAACTTGTATATTTTATTTTCTATTTATGGCTTCATGGGAAGTCTCTCAAATAATAAATTGACATTTGAAATGTTACACGGAACCCAAACTACAAGATGAAGCAAATGACCTAATCTCTTTAAAGGTCAAGTTATAAATTATTCTTAGGATGGAGCAGGGTGCACATGGTCCAGGAGCAAAAGCACAGCCGTAGGCTTCTGCATGAAGGCACTGAGATGCTCTTTGGCTGTAGCTCAGTAACGACAGCAGGTCTTGGGTGTTCACTGGAACTGTGGCGGCCACACCACGACCGATTGAAATGTGTCACCAGTTTTTCAGAGCTAAAATTTGCAGTAAATTCTTAATGGTTCCTAAAACTCACCAAAGGATGGTCAGAACATCCGTGCGTGTCATGGCATGGTCTCGTTGCTAATTACAGGAGCCCAGGAAGGGTACGTTTGGAGGTCAAACAAGGGCACAATCCAGGTGAACATGCCAAGCATCACCACGGCGACACCCACGATATTAACGCCGAGTCCAGCTTTAACCTTCAATGGAAAAGAACCTGTCAGTTTCCCGAAAAGAAAAGCTGTGGGGGAAGTGGCATACTGTTGCAGAAAGTACGTCTGCACACGCATCCTAAATAATTAGTCTAAATTGTTGATTTCATAAAGCAAGGAGCGCTTCCACTCACGTCAAAAGAGCGTCTGTCCCCAGCTGAATGCCATTTAGTAGGGGCGTCTCAGAGAGCTTCATCTTAGGAAGATACTACAGTCGTTCTGAACAGGAAACATCCCTTTAAAATCTGCCAGAGTTTTGTGGTTTTGTATGTCAGTGGATAAGGGTCAGGTCCTGGCACGATAAATGCTTCAGAGCCAACACTGTGAATAGTGTGCCCTTCACCACTGTCTTATTGAGACTTCCTAGCGCGACTTCTGTTCATCTTTCTTAGCGTTCCCGTTTTTCTCACCGACATCATCCTTCTGCATCCAGTAAACAATCTCAGAGTTTTCTCACCATTAAAACAGAGGTCAGCAAGCAAACAAACAACAACCTCTTGGACACAGTCAATGGTTTAGTGGTTACCTGGGGCCAAGTGGGGAGGGGCTGGGAGAGCAGGGAGGGGGAGTCAAATTTATGGTGAAGGATGGAGAAATGACTCTGAGTGGTGGACATGGAGTGGAGCATGTAGATGATGCTCTGTAGCATTGCACACCTGGAATCTATGTAATTCTTACTAATTAATGTCACCCCAGTAAGTCTAACAATAACAAAAAATAAAGCAGAGGTTGGCAAACTACTGCTTATGAACTGTTTTTGTAAATAAAGTTTTGTGGGACCACGACCACGCTCATTCATGGACACGCTGTTAGTGGCGGCTTTCCTGATACAATGGCAGAAGTGAGCGGTGGGGACGGGGGCCATATGGCCCATAGAGCTTCAAATAGTTACCATGTGGCTCTTTACAGAGAAAGCTGCTTATCTTGTATTCTCTGTACTGAACCACGTAGCCCCAAAGCAAAAAGAGGACACCTAGCAGTGATTATGATAAAGATCCCTTCTTCTGTCCCTGTAAGCCATTCACTTATTGTGAAACCTTATTTTTTTTTAATTCACATACAGAGGACACTGCTTACATTGTATTATACATTTTCTTTACCAAAATGATATTACACAATTTCTGTGTAGAGTCATTTCTAGAATTTCCATGTTGCAGGGGCGGAGGGACAGCAATCTCTGTGAAAAGAAGGGACCTGGGACTAACAGTGGAACTGCTTTTGCATAGCGAACTCATGTACGGTACTTCGGTCATATCCTGTTTGGTTGGGTTTGGAAGTTGGCAATTAAAATGGGGGCGGGGGGCGCAAACCAGAATATTCTCAAGCTAATTCTTGACTGCTGCTATTTCCATATTTGGCAGGAATGTGCCCTTTTTGTCACTGTAATTTTCTATTGTGACTTGCTTGTGCCTTCACTTCAGGGGCCACTAGTAGAATCAGAACAGGAGAGATGACTTCATCAGCCAGTCCCTGAGCTGCATGTCTCATTCAGACCAAATAACACTTGCACAAACATTTGTGACAGCAAATCACAGTGTTCGATGGCTAAATTTCATGAACTCTATTTCTTCCTTTGGCCTAGGTTCAGTTAGAATCTGATTCTGACACTAAAGTTCAAGCCATTGCGTCGAGCACATTCTATGCTCCTCTCCTGCTTCTGGTGCCTTATTGATACATTCACTATCTCTGTGTCTGTGACTGTAAGTTCTCATGACATGTTCTCTTCCAGTTTCCATTCTTAACAACAATTCTGTGAGCAGTCGTGTGCTCCTGTTGGAAGTAGAACTCAGGTCACGTTTTCCCGGGTAGTTGATGAGTGTATAAAAGGAGCAATAACCTAAGACCTCACAAAAAATGCTGCTGTCGGACCCGGCAGTATTCTTTCAGCTTACTCACCATGTCAATAACTTTTAGATGGCCGTACGAAAAAACAATAGCATTGGGTGGGTTTGCTACTGGTAGGAGGAATGCAAATGATGTACACAGAGTAGTAGGTATCAAAATATAAAGAGGGTTCACGTGTATGGCTTCAGCCTGTTGGAAAAGATAAGAAGGAGTCTAAGTAAAAACTTGTGGTAGGCACCAAGCATGAACATGAGCAGAATTATTCCAAGAAGCAGGTTGAAATCTAAAGACATAAAATCCTACACATAGATGCAGTTATCACTTGAAGAATATCTTTCAGAAAATGTCTCTCCCTCTTGCTGTTGATACGTTTGTTGGTGCCTATTTAAGCACTATAGCTCAGTTTATTTAGTAAAGGAAGTACCATTTATTTCAGAAACTAAAAAAAAACCCAAAATATGCAACCATTTAACGTTTATCTAGTGCTAGGTGCTATGCTAAGTGTTTACATATATATAAAAATACATGTTATATAATGCATAAAATAGTATGATAAGCAATATATATAAAACTCAATTTTCACAATGACCTATAGCCCCAAATAACCGATGAAGACACGGAGGCCCAGAGAGACTGGTATTAGGTGTGTCTCTGCTCCCTCTGGCTGCAAAGCTTCTAATCATTCCATTAACGTTACCGCCTCGGTGACGTACATGACGTAACGTTTGCTTAGGGATGATCACAAAAGAGATACTACAATTCGTAACTTATGACCTAAATTTCTAGCGGCTCCATGTGGAAAACTAAAACAACAGAAGCATACAAAATCACATGTTGCCCTCTTTAGCTCCCTACATTTCTTTTCTAATTTGAAGCCATAGTCCAAGCCTGCCAACGTAGGCCCCTCGAGTGTGTGGCAGAACAGTTCCAGAAGAGCAATCCTTCTTAATTTAAAGTGCTTTCCTTTCCCCAAGCCCATCTGTCTCAATAAGAAAAACATTTACTTAAAGCTGTTTTGGAGTAATTGCTAGCTCGGTGGGGAGAAGGAGGGAGGACCATCTTTCCCTCTCCTGCCTCACCATTCTGCTTTCTGCTTGTCTTAAAATTTCTTCCCTGGGCATAGAGAGCTGTGTCCAAGACATTTAAGTTTGACACTGGAAGGGTCAGCCCTGCTTTTCGTTCACTTGCGGGTCACTTAGAGGAAGGCCCTTCTCAGGAATTCAGAATGACTCTTCTGGAGGGAGAAGTGCCTGAATTAGAGGTCTGAATCCTGAAGTGGTCAGGAAACACCAGGGTACCCTCCCATTTATCTGCGAATGCAAAACCGTGGGCCAAGGGTCGGTGACCGGTTAAGACTGTGAGGCTTGAACGTGGAAAAAGGAGTTCTCCCCCAGTTCTCCTGAAAATTATTCATGCAAATAAAGACCACTCCCTAAGTTATTTAAAGGAGGATCGTTCAGGCCAGACAGCAGTCCACACCGCAATACGAGAGCAAGCGAAGTAGAAGCCAGCCCTGTGATGAAGAGCATAAATGGGATAACCGCCATACTCACCAGCGGGGACAGTATGGGGAGGAGGAGGGTAATGGTAGCTGGGTTGCTGGCTACCTCTGTTAAACAGGTGACCAGCAAAGACGAGATCAGAATGATTAGCCATATTGGTAACGAACCGAGAGGAGACAACTTATTTCCTATCCACTTGGATAGTCCTGACACCTGAAAAATAAACAAGAACGAATGTGCCATATTTGTTAGTCATCAGTAATTCATGTTGACGGACACAATTTAAACCCTGAAAAAGCATGTGTGCGCTAAGAACTCAGTTTCAGACACAATTTTAATCTCCTAATTCTTCTGTGGTTTGGTAGATCTAGGTGGCTTTGACACGGAGAAGCTCTCACTCACTCTTATTTCAACATGATCAACGTGCGTTAGGCAGTTTGAGTGGTCTTCCACATTTTTTTCCATTAAATTTTAATTTTATCTAAACACAGGTGGCTATTTTAACAACTCAAGTAGTACCACAGGGCCTGAAGAAGAGCTCTGGTCTACCTCTCACCACACCTAAAGGGTGCTCCTCAGAGGCAACAACTTTCAGCCCATTTTAGCTCTCAGAGCGATGTTTCGGTATTGATGCTACTTTTCAAAATTACATTTCTCCTAATTTTCAAGTTTTGCCATTATCTACTGACTTGTGACCACGTGACATGAGGACTCAGCTTTCTCACACCGTCCACCACCCACACATTTCTGGTCCCTCCACTGCTCACACTCACATGGCAATGTTTTTTATTAAGTCAGTATTTAAAGTACACTATTATGATTAGGTGAATAGTGTTCACACCCAACTCACCTTGTGTACTGTGATTCTATTTACCTTTTTGCTTTACTTTTGTTTGTTTGCCAGGAAATAATTACCTTATTCTTTGCTTGGTTTTCTAAGTCTCTGTCACTAATTCGTCAGCACACCCTCCAGTAAAATTGGAAAACCCCCCACAAGTAGACAAACATATCAGGTCATTGTCCTTTTTCATTTTCCCTCACAGGGATGTCCATCCTGGAGCACTCTCTCCTTCAGCTCCATCTGGACTAGATGCCCCTTCTAGCTACTTTTTGTCCTGAGATGCCTCGCTATTAGTGTAACTATAAACTCCCCTCACCTCCCTCGTGTGTGGGAGTCTTCCTTGTTAACTCCTTTGTGCTGGTTGAGTACATTCCTCTACAGCTTCTGAGAATTGGTACATGGAAAGTACAATGTTTTTTCAGTTTCAGCATGTCTGAAAACCTCTCTTTTTCTTTTCACACTGTTTGGATAGTTTAGCTTTTGTAAAATTCCAAACTTGAAGTAATTATCGCTCAGTCATTGCTCCATTTGCTGTGGCTGCCGGTTGGGTTCTTTAGAAGCCTGATGACATTCTGAGCTTTGATCCATTGCACACAGCACAAAGAAATCTGCTGTACTCAAGTTCAGGGGTATGTTATTCAACCCCCCTACCCCAGTGGAAGGGGATGTCCTCCATGTGAGATTTCAGTGACCTATTACACGTGTGAATCTTTATGCCCATGACAACCTAGGATGGACATCTCTTAGGAAAAAAGCACTAATTACAAGCAGGATATTCTTAGATCACAACTTGTAAAACATCCTTAGATATGGATACCAGATGTTATGCACATTATTTGTGATCCTGACTTATTATTTTTACTTGTCCTTTAGTTTTGGCTTTTAGATGGAAAAAGTCAGCCTACATTTAAGTCACATTGGCACCAATGCATCCTAGAATGTAACTACATATATTTTAAGGATGGATTTTATCTATGTCTGCTTAGATGCAACTGGAAAGGGTCACACCACATACTGTCCTCCTCTCGGAAGCCATGGGGATCATATCATCACGCCCTAGGATCTGAATTGCTGCACCACATGTTTTGGTATTGGGTTCTCGCCTTAGTTCTCGCAGTCCAGACTCTTAGTCTTCACTTCTGATAAATTTCTTGTATTATTTTACAGAAATGTTCTTCTACTTCTTTTTATTTTCATCTTCTTTTTTTATTTTTCTCTTTCTAAAACTCGAATTACTTGGCTGCTGGACATTTTAGATTGATACTCTAGTTTTCTTATCTCTTTTTTATACCTTCTCTTCCTCTTTTTGTTCTATTTTCTAGGATAAGTTCAAACTTTATCTTTTAATTTTGTTACTGAATTTAAAATTCTCTGTTATCTCTTATCTTAAGTGGCTCTTAATTTCTGTCTACTCCTTTTTTTCAAAAAGTAACATTTTGTTTTGATTTCATGTGTTTATTTTAATATTTCTAAAATCTGGTTGAGGCATCAATGACAAATTTTTCAGGTTTTCTTTTGCTTCATATATTTTCCTTGCTTTTTTGGTGTCCCTTTTTATTTTTTGTTACTGCTTATTGTATCAGAGGTTTCCCGACCCAACTGATCACACTGGCAGTAAAATGATGATTGGCAGCTCTTTATGCCTTGGCCAACACTTTCAAGACAAAGACTTTGCTCTAGGTGACGGAGCTGTGAGCCAGTAACTCATTGATTCAATTTTGTTACAGGGTAAATCTAAATTTTCTCCCAGGGAGAGAGAGAAGTTACCTGTCTACTCAGGACTGGAGAGAACATCTGGGAGGCTCACATCTCCTTACACACTATTTGCATCATCCTCTACCTTGAGCATTGGTTTCACTCCCAGTGTTCAGTTAATCAGATGCTCCTGATTTCTAGGTTCTTCCAGGATCCTATGGATGAATCAGTTTGTTTCTTGTTGGCTCATCCTTTTGCAGGTTCATAGATTCCATCTTTCTCTACTTGTTCTATGGTACCAAGTCCGTCACCCCTCAAATATCCTGTTTCCATCTTTTAAATTTGAATAATAGCTCTTATGTCTTATTTCTATTGTAAATCCTTTATCTTTATGGATTGACACTTTCTCTTTCTGTTACTGCCATTTTAGTGGAGAGCCGAGAAAAATGGTGTTAAAATTTCCATGTTTAATCTAAAAGAAAAATTTTGAGGGATATGTGCAAAAGGGAGAGGATGAATTATTCACTAGTGAGAATTTGCAAGTGATTACCGGTGCATGAGTGTTTAATCATGTTAAAACGCATTGAGAGGCATTTAAGAGAGAGAATTGCAATAAGGTGAATGCTTGAGTAGCTGTTATCTCATGGTTCCCAACTAGAAGGGTTATCTATTTCTGAGCATTTGCTAAAGTAATTACAATTTGAAACAAAATTTTATAAATTAATTGTCTCCAAATCTTTGTAAAACCAGTTTCTAGAGACACATATGTCTGTAGCATATTTCTGAAGCTTGTGGCTTCAATCTAATCACTGAGGGGTAAAGTGAGTCTGGACAACCCATAGAAATCTGATTCTATATAGTACTAAGATTTGTGTAGCCAATGAGACCTCCTTCCAGGGTTTCCTTAATTCTATCAGTGAGAGAAAGTCTACTGCATCATACTGAGTCCACACTTTTTCATTTCCTTAGACTTTGCTATTCTAGGGTCTGGCCAATGCTTTTAAAACCACTTTGAGTGCCTGGGTCCAAACTAGATGGATTTTATGGGAAGAAGTGATGAACCAAGTTCAAATCAATGCCAGAATTGCTGACTCTGATTTTCTTACAATTCATATGAGCAGACAGAGGAATGAAAGTTATTTATTCTAAGAAATGAGGTATCATTACTGCTGAACCAGAACA
Source organism: Lyroderma lyra (assembly GCA_004026885.1). NCBI lineage: Eukaryota > Metazoa > Chordata > Mammalia > Chiroptera > Megadermatidae > Lyroderma > Lyroderma lyra. The sequence continues at coordinate 18,480 of PVJL010006717.1, read as the reverse complement.
GCATATTTGCCTTATATTTCTTTCATTTATATTTGAGCATTCTCTAAGGCAAGTCAAATCTAGACTAAAAATGACTTTGTAAGTGGCATTCAGAATTGCACCTCTTACTAAATCTCATTCCCAAAAGCTCAGTGTCCAAACACCATGGAGAAAAACTGACAATGAAGTCAGAAGCAAAAACCAGTCTCCCTATAGGTTATCAAGACGAGAACAGAACAGGTTTACAGCGTAGGAGTTAACACTGCACTGGCCTCCTCTCACAACCGCATCAAAGTTACAACTAAACTGCAAAACAACCATCATAGAGAACCTTCCGGAGTCTATCTGAACCAAAGCCCTACAATTAAGGACATACAGAAGAAGCCACCTTGAGACTGGCAGGAGGGTCAGAGACACAGAATGAGCTGCTTCCACACCCACATGTGACCATTAAAAATGAGGTGGGATATCTCAGCTCTGAAGACTCTCCTAAAGGAGAGAGGGATCCCAGCCCGACAGCAGTCTCCCTAGCCCAGGAATTCAGTGCTAAGGAGAGAAGTCTCCAGCACTTCTGGCTGTGAAAACCAGTGGAGTGACAGCAGGGCACCTGCAGTTCCAGGTGCTCCCCTTACCGGGCCTGAACTTACTCACTGATGGGCCTGGTACTAGCGACAGCCAGCCTTGACTCATGGCTTATCCTCTTGAGTACCTCCAAGAATAGCATGATTGGCAGCCTTCTGCAGATTGCTTTGTGGCTCATTCCAGGTGGCCCCAGGCAGGGCACAGGCTGCAGATGGATTTGACCTGCAGCAGGTCCCTCCCAGAAGGTTCAGGAGCTGACAAACCCAGTGGTCAGCTTTGGACCAAGCCAGAGCATCACATGGCTGCCTCTATGGAAGACACACCCAGGGGAAAGATTGGGCAGGCACCAGAGCATGCTAAAGTGAATCCTGTTCTATAGAGTCAGCCCCTACACCACAACTCCTACACTGTAGTCACGGCCTATCCTCACAACCAATGAGCCCAAGGGTGAGTCCCTCCCACTGACATGCAAATAGCAACCAAGGCTCAATTACAACAGGAGAACACACAAGGGACACACTTAGAGCACCCAGGGAATAGTGCTACTGGGACCTACAAGACACCTACTACATAAGGCCACTCTACTAAGATCAGGAGACACAGCAGCCCTACCTAATACATAGGGAGGCAGCCAATATGGGGAGACAAAGAAACATGTCCTAAATTAAAGAACAGAACAAAGTTCCAGAAAAAGAACTAAATAAAATGGAGATAAGAAATCTACTAGATGCAGAGTTCCAAATACTGTTTATAAGGATACTCAATGACCTCGGGGGAACTTCAGTGAAGAGATAGGAAATGTAAAAATGAAGATAGAAAACATAAAAAGAACCAGTCACAAATAGACACTATAATAACTGAAATGAAGAATACATTAGAAAGAATCAACAGTCAATTAAATGAAGCAGAGGATTGAATCAGTAATTTAGAAGGCAAGGTAGCAGAAAACACCCAAACAGAACAGCAAAAAAATCCAAAAAATGAGGGCAGTTTACAGGGGCTTTGGTACACCATCAAGCATCCCAACATTTGCATCATAGAGATACCAGGAGGAGGAGAGAGAAAACAAAGGATTGAGAACCTATTTGAAGAAATAATGGTAGAAAACTTCCCTACCTGGGGAAGAAAATAGACATCCAAGCCCAGAAAATACAGAGCCCCAAACAAGAAGAAGCCAAGGAGGCCTACACCAAGACACATCATAATTAAAATGTCAAAAGTTAAAGAAAACAATTTAAAAGCAGCTAAAGCAAAGCAATTAGTTACCTACAAGGGAGCTTCCATAAGACGATCAGCTGATTTCTCAACAGAAACTGCAGGCTTTATGGGATTAACAAGAAATATTAAAAGTGATGAAAAGCAAGGACTGACAACCCAGAAACTAAAAGGCTGGACACAACATCCTTTTTGTTTTGATGACTGAATAAGACAATGGAACAGACATGAGCTTTGAGTGTTTCATAGAAGACTAAAAATCCAGAAATAGAATTCTTTAATCAGTCAAAGGTAGAAGATTATCATGGTGTTTTCTGGAGAAGAGACTTTTCTTCCAGCAATCCTACAATGACCAGGGCAATGTCAAAGGAAAAAGAGACCCCCACACCCCCACAGACTTCTACTTTATATCAACTGGGTAAATAGGCCAAAGAAATAGGCAACTCTATTACTCATGGTGGTTCTACTTCTCCCTAAAATTAGATGTAATACTACAATACTAGCCATGGTTATGTGAAATTCTCTCTGGACTTTATTCAGTAAACATGTATTTAAAGCCTTTAATGTGCTTAATATGTAATAAATAATGTAATAAGGTACAAACATTTTTTATTCTCCTTTTTCAACAACACTGGAACCATGGTATATTTCAAAGAACATTTAGAGCTACTCAAGTTCATCACAAAACAGGTAAAAAATTAAAAAAAAAAATATTTCACTAGGAGTCACTGCACATATGATTTTTATGTAAGTTCTTTCTTACTAAGTGTGTCTTCTAATACTATTTCATGAATTAAGAATTCTAAGCTTCTTCGCTTGACTTCTTTTGACATGCTGGTACATCGTTAAAAAGAATGACATCTGACACAGCCTGTAAAGGTTTCTGAACTCTGAACAGACCTCATCTGTGTGATCCACTTACTGCATGGCTATGGAAATTGCTGTCATTAGAATGATAAGATGGAGCTGAATATGCCAGAAGCTTGAATGTCTCTGTGTTCCTCTTTGGAAGAGCCTTGTTAGCTGTTCAATAGCTCAGACAAGAATATTACCTCACAGCCATCTGCCAGGGCAAACCCTCCACCAACAAGGATGGCGATGTCCCAGGGCATGAACGACTGGAACTCCTTCCAAGTGATCAGGGGAGAATAATCGAAAGCAACTGCAAAACAAAAGCCCCGGAGTTACACGTCACTTCAGATGGGGTGCTGTGACATCTTTCATTATGTTAATAGCGATCTCACAAGAAATTTTTACCATTCCTGTGGGGTTTGTTTTTGGTTTTTTTTTTTTTTTAGATATGGGATTTGATCTGGAATTTGAGTAGTTTCTACCTGGATGAGATGAGAACATCGTAATTTAAAAAAAATATAACTTAGGAAAAGCCTTTGGATCATATTATAGAAAAAATTTAGATAAATTATAACATCATCGTTTTTAATGCAATTCATTCATTCCACTATGAGTAGCAGTGCATTGGACTGTACTATTCTTTGCTATGTAAAATGTTATAGTATTCCATTTGTTCTAACAGCATCCATGTAGCATTATCATTATTATTCACTAATATTTATTTCAAGATCTTTTTTTCATATCACGAAGAGGATCATGAGAGATTCATTAGGATTCAAGTTTAAAATAATTCAAAGTTCAGGTTAAAAAATCTCAGTATCATTCGTAAGACCCTTAAAATGCTCATAGAGCAATTATCGTGAAGATGTACCTTGATGTTTGGAACCCAATGGCTTTGAAGATTTGTTGAGACCAAATATCAGGATCCAAACACCAAGGCACATCTTTACGTCATCCACGAACACATCTATACCCAGTTGACACTTACGTGTAACAGGCCGCCTACACAGTGAGATTTTAACATCACTAATAAGTGTCCTAGGAAGGAAGCTGTCTTTAAACCTGAACCAAACCCAGCCTTCACTGTTGACTGAAAATTTGCTACTCTGATTTGTATTAAGGCCGTATACCCTGTTAAAATGCAAACAGCTTTGAGATGCACCTTTCATGTGAAACTGAACATTATGTCTTACCTGCCATGTTTAAACCTAGCGTGAATGAGTGTCAGGAAGAAAAATAATTGAAGACTGAAAAGCGAGAGAAAGGTGGGGAGGGGCAGGGCACTCCCGCTGAGGGGGGATTCAGGTGAGGAAGCCAGGGACGTCATGGCAAGCACTGGCTCCTGACACTGTCCCCGCCAGGCCATAGGGCTGTGACCACAACGGCCAGGGTTCTTAGGGTGTCACTGCTCTGTACTATAGCATCTCCTCATAACGCGCTTGGAGATGTTTCAGTCTCAACAAGGCGCATACTTCCGTGCTGTCATTACACGCGTCACGGCCTAGAAAGCTGTCTCATCAGTCATTTATCAATTCTGACTCAGGGAGCCAGGCAGGCCAATCCAAGAGCCTGAATGCCAGGTTCACCCCGGTTTTAAAAAAAGAGAAACACCAGCAACAACAACAGAAACCCACAACTCAATTCTACTAAACTACTTCCAGACAATTTAAAACCATTTGTCCCATGTTAGCAACATAGGAAGCCGACGACCCAGAACCTGATGGGTTAGCCTAAAGCACAGACATGGAGGCAGCCCACGTTTAGGTGTGCATGCACGCGTGGGTGGGGGCAAGGCAGACTCACATGCACATGCACGTGTTTTCGTCCATGTGTGATGAAGACAGTGAGTGCTCCCACCGAATACCTTTACCTTGCGTTGTGACACTAGGTTAGGGCTGTTGTGGGGGTGCTCTGCATTTCCTCCACGGCTACTATGGGGCTGTCCATGCACCTTCCTGTGAAACGCCTCGCCTTTTTAGATTCTCAGCATTTAGCACCAAGGCCTCACCCTGAAGCCATGACTTCCAAGTTCTTGTCCCCATGTTTGCCAATAGTAAGACTGGCAGGGGGAGCAGGCTTATCATGGACCAGATAAAATTACTCGTAGCCGAATCCTATCCAAGGTGCATAAGGAAGTCTACTTCCCACTTGTGCAAGTGAGACAGCCCTTCTTGTAGCGGGAGGACGTGTGCTACCCGAAGAGGGGAAGCAGTGTGCACACAGGGCGTGTGCAAGCCAGGAGTGGTCGGCACGTCCGTTCCTTCTGTGCTAGCTGCTAATAACCGAGACCAGTGCAATTTTGTATTTTTTTGCTCTTCCGTCAAATTCATTCAGAGTTATAAATAATACTTAACCAATTTCTCCTACTGGTGTGGTTTTAGTCAATTTCTTAGCTGGGATAAGGAAGAACAGGAGTCCTATGAGTAAGGCAACAGTCGAATCGTTAGCAAAACCGGGATACCTGAAAAGGAACAAAGGTGTTCATTAAAAAGTGGCATCGAGGATTTGCAGGAACTAAACGCTGACTGACTGAGCTGATAACATCCAAGTAGCAGTGGTGGTAGAAGTTATTTATTCTGGATGATCTGCTCTAAAATTTATGGATTTCCAACTAAATAATTTTCTACTGATTATCTTAGTGGGACTAAAAATCTCAGACCAAATTCCCATTGTTTTCATGTATTTTCTTTGTTTTCAAAATCATGTATTATCTGTATCTATATCTAGGTAGATAGATAGGTAGGTAGGTAGATAGGTAGATAGATAGATACGTTGACATACTAGGCCAACATGACACGTTTCCCTCTTAGATAAAGCTTACCAATCTGGCAAACAACTTTTCCTTGGAATTATTTCTTTTACTTATATTGGCAGAGAGTTGAGGTAGAAACAAGTGCTAGGCTAGCAGAGCCTGGCACAAACTGATTTATGACATCGTAGCACTGCATTGTGGCAAGGCACGGGTGTTTTGCTAGTGCCCTCTAAAAACTCTTCTGTAAACTGAGAAAAGGCATGGTCTGTTTTTCTAAGACATAACCTCTTCTTCTGGGGTTATAAACCCTAGTCATGTGATTCAATAAAATCAACCCATTCAATGCTTTGTACCCTATGCAACGCATCAAGAATGTTAATTATTAGAATCACTTATGAGATGCTCATAAGCGATTACTGTCAAATGAAGAGTGATTTGGGAATGGATGGGGTCTTGGGGTCGCCTGGCCATCCCAGCAAATGAGACAGCCTCCCCGAAGCCCCAGTAGTTCAGAAGCACCTGGAGACTAGGTAGGAATGAAACAGGCATAAATCATTAGATTTCAATTTTACAAGTCAGCAATATTAAACTAGTGAATCACTGTCATCTGGGAAGAAATCCTGACCCCCTAAAGATGATTTTGCTATACAGTGTGCAAACAGGGCACTGTCATTATGGCAAGTACCTCTACTCCTGCAATTTACGTGCCAGTCTAAATTATTATGGAAATGCACTATTTTGTTCAATCTGATCATTTTATAAAGCAGTTTGTTTCTCCTAAATATCATTTTTCTTTATTTCATTGTTGACTAGAAAGCTACCTCATGTAATTTCTTCAATAAACTTAACCAGTCTGTATTATTTATTGTTCCTTATTTCTTCTTTTTCAGTTATAATTTGGGGTTGTATTTTTGCCAGATCGGGTCTGGCATCATGTCATCAGATTTTGTTTTTATGAAAAGATGCACTGGATTTAGTTCAGGTTCAAACAGATGGAAGGAAAACATTAGGTATTAGCTCTGTATTTTGACCTACCATTCTAGCTTGGGAACTTTTAAATATATTCTTCAGAATAGATATTCTGAATAAAGTCAAGCCATAAATACAGAAATAATCTATTTCAAACAATTTTTCAAACTATTATTTTATTATCAGTTCATTTTTATTTTAGTTTTAGTTTATTCTGAACTAAGTTAGGTTGTCAGCATTATGAAAGATCAAGTTTATATAAATTTTATTTGCTCTGGAAATTTATAAATCTAATTGCCAATTAGATTTATATCTTCAAATCCCTTCCTCTCTCAAACCTTTGTTCCTTTTCCTATTGTTTTCTCTCAGAATTTTAGGTAACGGGTACCTGCCCATAACAAATACACTCTTCCTGATACAAACAAAACATCTCCTGAATTACATTTTCCTCCTGTAAGAACTAGAAATTATAAGCTGATGATATTGAATTTCTGGTGGGATTTCTTAGCTATCATTGGGTTCCATTTGGTGTTTACACACTAGTGCTTCAAGAAGCCTCTTCTTACCTAGGATGGCAGTAGTGGGATTTTAAAAAGGAGGAAGAAATATTTTTTTATGTTGGTCTAGGTCCCACTACACAACTACATATTACCACCAAACCGTTAAATTATAGTTTGCTTTGAAGGGCTCCCTGTGAACACTTGGAGGCTGTCCTTTGTTTAGATCTCTTAAAAGGAAAAGGGTTAGTCCTAAAGGAAACAAAAAGTTCATAAAGCGGAAGCCAGATCTTTGAAAGATGTTACCCACAATGCGCTGCAGCCCTTGCGTGGTCCCTGGGCATTTGCACTTGGACTTGGCACATTTAAAAAAACCTTGGCAATGCCTGTATAACCAGAAGGCTCTGAATCAAGAAATAAAGGGATTTTGTTACCTTGTGTGGGAAGAATACATTTGACTTAAACAATTTTAGTTTCTGCCTTCAAATGCCTGGATTCTTGCTGGGAGATGAGAGACAGGAAGTCCAAATCAGAGGTCTGCTGCATTTAGGAACCAGACTACTTCCATGAAAACCAGATTAGGAAAATAAATCCCTGAACCAAAGTATTTAGAATGACACGTAGGATGGTCCTTACTTTAGAAAATTATGCTACAATCTTCCCCCTCATTTCACATGACTCAGTGATGACTGCTGGTATACAGGACACTGAGAGATAAAATTAACTCTGGCCCAACTTCAAAAATTAGTTTGTGAAATCAGTCTTGTTACTTATTCAGGAATCCCTTATCTATAAAACAGGGCAGGCATGGATTTATAGAGATATATATAAATAGAGAAAAAGACAAGAGATCAGACCAAATAAATAATCACCATCGAAACAAACAAACAAAGCAAAAAAGAAAATTAAGTTTGCAAAAATGACAGACCCCGACTTCCTATCAGGTTAGTAAGAAGCACTGAGCAGCATGTATTTTGCATAGCAGACATTTATATTGTACTTCGTACCGGGGAGAGGCACTATTCTAAGTGCTGTCATTAGCTCCATTTTACGATAAAGAAACTGAGAGGTAAGTCACCCGTCCAAGACAGTGGGGAGCCAGGAATGGAACCCAAGTGGTGTGGCTCCAAAGTTTATACTCTGAACCACCATTGAACACGACTCTCTTGCAGATTATATGTCTAATTTTGTGAGGATGTGAAACAGCCTTATCTAAAGGGGCCTGGTTCTTAGTTACATGGAAGTTCGGTTATCTTGTCACCTTAGATTTCATTCATTCCTTACCATGTTTTCCCCCTGCGAAGATCAGAATTGAAAGAAAAAAAATCTTTTAAATGGAAAGGTGGAAAAAATAATCTTACCTAATCTCTCACAGTTATAGGGGCGACTTAGGAGAAAAGCGGGTGTGAAACAGGAAAGGTTGGCAAACAGAACACAGAACACGTACTCGGGGAAGAGCGCCGACCAACCGGAAACAAACCCAGGGTCTCGGCTGAACCACAGCAGCGCCATCACCAGGAACAGGACCAAGGTCACAATTTCCTGATACCTGTGGGGAAAATTCCAGTTCTTTCATTTATTTTCTCAGTCGGGACCTTGGTAGAAACTCCCTATTGTCAGGAGTAATCTTGCCAACCCACTAAACACTGGATGGGCCAATCATGGGAGAGCCTCAGTGCAGTTCAAAGAGGACTTTACTCTTCCATGGGCCATTCAGGGTCTTGTCATTCTACCTGCTCAACTCCATGTAGACAAGGTATGGATTTTGTTAAGTTGAGGTTAGCACTCTCATTCACAATGTGCAACACCTTTGGGGACCTTGTCAAGTGTTATGAGTACATTACAGGCAGTCATGTCCTTATTTGCCTTCAGTAAATATGTGTAGTAAAACAGGGGGCGTGTGTGTGGCTGGGGGGGTGTGCACGTGCACATGAATCTTACCTTATTGGCCCAAGTTTTTGGTATTCTCGTTGAATCATCTCAGCGCACGCTTTTTGTTTGACTGTTTTAGTCTTGCCACATTGAAACATCTCCTTAAAACTGAAAAGAATAATTAAGCCAGTTAAGCGAGGGATTCCCCCTTTATACAGGGTATTTGTGTGAAAGCTTCATGAAAGACGAATCTCCCAGCTGATGACAGAAATCTGTGCTTTTTGCCTATTTGTCCATCTCCTCCTTTAAATCTCTCCCCTTTTTCTGTTTTTGCCTGGTTAGCTCCATTTTCAATGCTTAATTTTTGTTCCATATCTTCCATTTCCAAGTCCTCTTCCTTTTCCAAGTCCTTCTGCGCCATTAGAATTTTGTCAGGTACCACTCATCTAATTTCACACTTTATTATGTACCTAATTGTGATAGATTTTAATATGTTCATTGTATATCTAGACTGTTCATTGTTGCGCATGTGTAGTAAGCTTTGGCTCCCTACCCAGATAAATTATATGAGGGCAGGACAAGTATTATAGATACCTTCTTTGGTCCAATATCTCTAGACACTGTAAATACTTGATTCATCAACTCAGTAGTACCTGTGCCCAATTTAGGAGACAGTTGGTTGTCAGATCCATCTATTTTCACAAAATGTGCTTAAACCCCAGTCATACACAAGGTAGGGAAGTCACATACATGGGTTATGGACATGGGCCAAACCAGATCTATTCTCCGAACTGAAACCAACTCTACTACATTTGTTTTCTTCAAGTTCCTTCACCCCTTGGGTTCTAATAGCCTCCACCAGACAATTTCCAACTTGTTTCCAATAGTAACTGCAGATCTCCCTTTTTTTAGTTGCTTATTGTAGTGACCTCTTTCCTGGTGACTAATGCTTGTGTCCTGAAGCCCAGGGTTTTCAAAATTTTGAACAGTTTTTGTGAAGTATGGCTCTAGACCTAGACTTAAAGAAAAAAATCCCTCCAGAGGAAGAAACAAATAGGAAAATGGCTGGATTCTTATGCATTATCTCTTGGAATGTCTACAAGTAGCTCAATTAGACCATATTACCTGGAGGTATAAAAAGCACCTCTGGGTTTAGATCCAAAGAAACTGAAATCAGGATCTCAAAGAGATATTGCATGCACATGTTCAATGCAGAATTAATCACAAAAGTCAAAATATAGAAACAAATTAAATGTCCATCAACAAATGGATGAAGTGGTTTATGCATACAACAAAATATTATTTAGCCATATAAAGAAAAGAGGTACTGACATGTGCTAGAACACGGCTGGACTGAGAGAATATTCTGTTAAAGAGAAATAAGCCAGATAAAGAGAAACAAATACTGTGTGATCTTGCTTGTATGTGGAATTCAAAACAGTTAAATACACAGAAACAGAGAGTAAATTGGTGGTTTCCGGGGTTGCGGGGAGAGGAAAGTGGAGTGGAGTCACAGGGTGCAAAGTTTCCATTATGCAAAATAACTAAGTATTGGAATAGGGCCGGTGATTAACAACACCATACTGACACTTAAAATTTCGCCAAGCGTGTAGATCTTATGCTAAGTACTTTTACCACAAGAGGATAAAAAGAAACAGAGAAGGTAGGAGGAATTTTTTTGGAAGTGGTGAATAAGTTTATGGCATGGATACTGATGATGGTTTCACGGGTGTATATTTATCACCAAACACAAGTTTTATATACATTAAATATCTACAGCTCTCCATATGTCCAATTATACCTCAATAAAGAAGTTCATAACTTCTCTCCACACAGTGACCATGAACAGAATTAGACAGATGCCACTGCATTCAAGATCAATGAGGTAATTTTTAATTTGTAGTCTCAATTAAATTTCTGACTAGTGCCAGTCTCAAAATGTTATCCCTTCTCATAATGTAAATGCTACTATTTTGGGCAACTAGTCCATGGGCCACCTTGAGAACCACATGCAGAAAAGTAAAGAAAGAGATAAGTCTCCTTTCTCATCTGTTTTCCATCCTGTAGGCTGCGTAGGTATATTGTCACTTTGGTTGGGGACCACAAATAGTTAAGGCAAAAACCAAATTGGCTTTGCTATCACATAAATGAAGGTTAATGCCTTCACAAAGGAACTGATGAAGCTTGTATCAACCTCTCCATTTAAATGAGTCCTGTGGCAGGGAAAGATAAGTTCCTCTTCCCAAGTAGGTTGGGCTCGTTTATAACGTGTGACTTAACGACCAATGCTCTAGTCAGACTGCATGGCGGCCTGACAGGGGAGTGGCTGATAATTTCTGTTCATCAGTCCAAAAACCTCAGGAGGTGAGCACCCTGACAGGCTGAGGAGGACGCTCAGCAATTAGTTGGAGCACGAAGCCAGCAGTGTCTAACCAACAGAGGACGGCCAGGGGACTGTTCAAATGTGCTGCTGATTGTGATTTATGGCTGCTGCCAAACGTAGGCACATCACGGGATTTCTTTTGCTCAGAGAGAACACATTTCAATATATTCGCCCTTTATCTTGTTAATTTCTCCTTTTTAAGTGAGGGGAGGGCATTTCTAAATAAGGACAGTGGTTACATACATAGTTTATTAAGTCATTCTACATAGGCAAAATAGCAGGAAACAGTTGTGGGTCCCTGAGTCCATGCTTTCTCCATTGGCTTGAGCTCCCTGTCCCTGCACCCTGAATTGCTACCTGCACGACTGACTAGGCCCCCTACGGCTTGGACTTCCAGGAAGGGGCAGCTAGCATGCAGCTGGCCTTGCCCCACGGATGCCCACCTGCTGTAATCGGTGACATTCCATGCATTGGCATCAGCGGGAGCCTGCCACATGCTGCTCCTACAATCTGGACAAATAGGTTTTTTTAAAAAATCATCAGTACCATCTCCCGACTACTCACAAAATTGTGGCATTGCTGGGGAAAAACTGGGAAGGGGGATGGACAGGGAAGAATATCAGTCCTTAAAAAACTGGGGCACGGGCTTGGAAGAGCACCCGATCATGGGGTTCCCCTCTGCAAAGGAAGTACGAAGAGCTGACAGCCATATTCCCTGCTTGGGGCATAGCACGCTGTTGTATGTGTTGGGCCTTGAAATTTTAAAACTGAGACCCTATAGGAATGAAGTAGAATTGGTTCCCCCTTCCCCAGGAAAGATATCCACAAGGTTTGATATATATATATACATATATATAGCCTTTCCCCTTCCTTTTTTGGAGAATTGTTTTATGTATTAAATATACAGGGTCTGGCACAAATAATGCCCCTTTCTTATGAGCTGGTAATCTATACCAAATATTTTATTACAAAATCATAAGCATGTATGGTTAGGGTTTTATAACAGAATCATAACTCCAGCACAGGGATTACTTCTGCCAGACCCTACAAAATGCTGCATTTTCCATCTTCTGTGAGGCCCTGCATAATTCTCAGTACTGGCTGTCATTAAATCATGTAACTCGTTGGTACTGATGGATCACCAACTTCAGTCCCAACCAAGGTCATATTTGTGAATTCTCCCTGAATACCTACACGTGACATTTATGCAGCTCTTCACTGATCAGCGTTTCTTACTGTAACTTTTGAGTGTGTAACTTGGGCCCATGTGTGTTAAAATTACAGTGTCAGAGATCTTACCTGTCTTCTAGTTAGCATCCGTCATTCTATAGTTGCAGACTGGAGAAGGAGAACAGGTCAGGACTTGCAAAGACCACTCACCTGGTTGGTGACAAGCCACAGCTTTGTCCCTGGTCTCCTGAGGCCTAATCCAATACCCTTTCCTCAAAGCACACACTCTCACATCTTTACTTTTTCAGAGATGTGTCAATGTTGGTACTAGAACAAAGCAGGAAGCCCTGCAGGTTACAGTTTAAAGTAACTCAACCTGAGGAAAGCCCCAGATTAAACCAAGTGGTGGGGGCAAAAGTTCTTAAAATTTCACTTTAGCCACTTGGACTGTGTCCTATTCATAATGAGCCTCTGGCCTATCGGTTTAGGACTCCAAGGCGATCACGATGCATTTGTTTCCCACAAATGCTTTTCCACAGCCAACACTTAGATAACATCCTCCAACATCCTTAAAATACGTGTTCCGATGTGTCAGTTGTGTGGGAAAGAGAAATGGGTGAGAGCACTGAGCAGGGAAGTCGGAACCCAGACCCCTTTATTTATCGGAGTAACGTGGACGATTTACTCACTTGAATCCGAGGAAAAGCCACTGAAGCCAGATCCAGGACAAGAGGAGAATAATAACAGCGGCCGGGAAGGACAGCAGAAACCAGGAGCCGAAGTTGATGCAGCGACAATCCGGGTAGCGCCTGTGTGGAGATGTGGGGAGGCGTTCATGGCTCGGGCATGGGTGGGGTCGTTGCCCGGAAGTCCGTGCACGGGAGGGGTCGGTGCCCGGAAGTCCGTGCAGAGCCGCGGCTCACACCGCTGCTGCGCCCGCCCCCGCCACGGCCGAGGGCGGCGCGTTCGCCCCGCAGGACACTAGTGGGCGCTGGTCCTGTCCCTCGGTGCTGTCGCTGAGCAGTTGTTGCTACTTCCCACAAAAACACCAAGAACGGCTGTGTTAGGATTCTAGTTCCCTGTCATCAATCTACAAGGACGCGCTTGAGACAGAAGCTAGCACAGCACCTGACACTTGTTAAATGCACAAGATATGGGTGCATTTACATGAGTGAGGAAAGAAATAAGCGAACTTGGCAATGGACGGAAATGAACTTGGCAGAATGTCCGTCTCCATTTCACGTCGGGCGCTGAGAGGGACTCTGATCTGGCCCACACTGTCCCTCGTGGCTGTTGGTGGCTGTTTCTTCCATCCCCACACAACTGTAACCGTCCTCCCAGACATATCACCATCCTTCCTTCCTAGAATTAGATAGTGCTCTGGGGCTCAGTCAAATGGAGTAAGTCTGGACCAGATCAAATTAATTAAATGTTCTGTGGAAAGTATCAACCTTTTCCTTCCTCTCTCCGAATTATATTTAGCTTTTTAGCTCCCATTATAGCAAAGCAATAGCAACCACAACAAGGAAGAAGATTAGGTACAAGTACTGTTGCTTTTAGTAACCTCATAGGACTTTTATTCAAAATGTAGTCTAAATTTCAAATAAGTTCTCATGTAGTTATCTATTTTATATTTTAGGACTTCCAGGAAAAAATAACAGGAAATCTGAGAAACAGTTGTCTTTAGTTTTTTGTTTTGTTTTGCTTTGTTTTGCTTGAACATAGTTTTATTATTTTTGAAGTGATCAAATATAGAGCAGTTTATAAAAAGAATGGATTTTTCAATTCTTGCTCTATTTAAATCACATCTGTATGTTGCCTTTTAAAAAGATCATGTAAATAAATGAAATGTTTTATGCTAAATGCATCGACGCAAAGCTAAATTTATGTATTGTAGAGCATTCCTTCTTCTAGTTTAGGCTCAGTCCTAAGTAACGCAGACTATGAGAAAGTATCAAGTTTTCAAAACTCTGGATTTCTAGTGTTTCCTACAACTTCTTTGCACTGTAAAGTTGCTGATCTCCCTGGGTCCTAGAGTTACCAGGAACACTTGAGGTTGATTTTTATGAACCTTGAAAAGAGCCAGGAACTAGCTTATATATGTCTGCATCAGAAAGTGAGAAATGATAAGAAATGCTAGAGAATACACAGCATTGATGAAGGCAGATGCCGCATCATGTCCCCGAGGCTCTACTGAGAACTGCTTGCTTAAAAACAATTGCCTTTTCAGTTGGAAAGTAAGATGAGGAAGAAAAAGCATAAGCTTATTCCTCATCGATTTATTAGGCCTGGATCACAGGTTGATGGCCCATGTGATTCTGCTCAGCCCGAAGACCTTTGGAGATGCTACTCAGATTAGGTTCAAAACAGTGCTCCCAACCCGATTTCACTTCCTACCCTCTGTGGCTCAGACCTTGAAACCGGGGTGGGGGGCACTGTTCACCCCGCCCCACGGCAGAGAACACTGTAAGACGCGCTCAGCTGAAAAGAAGATTTTCAGAATTTTTACTGGGAGGGACAGTTCATTGAGAAAAATGAAGGCCTGAAAAAGCTAAACTCTGTGATTTTGGTTTTTGTGCTTTGCTTCATGCAGAAAGGGTATGAACACCACACCGGGTTGTGGCCTCCAGGATCGTAGCCCTTATACCTCTACCCAGAAGTCATATTTTGGATGCAAATGGAATGATAAAGAATTAGTGATGACAAGTCTCTGCCCAAAGCGAACACAGACTTGTCCCATCGTGAACTATTCATCTGCAGGTACATTTAATGCTGATGGAATCCTTTGCTTTCACCCAGCACTAAGATTTGGGTGTTCACTAAGTGCCAGGTACTCTTCTAGCTTTTGGGGTTACCATGGTAAATGAGACGGACATGGTTCAGGCTCTCATAAAGTTTGCCTTTAAATGAGGAACACAGGCAGTGTAATAAATGAGCATGTACTACATCAGAAAATAAAACAAAACAAAAAAATGATTGGGGGAGACAGAGATTTTACACAATGTGGTCAAAGAAGGTGGTAATATGAGATGAGATCTAAATGGCAGGTAAGATCTGGCCACGTAAATAACTGGTGAACAGCATTCACGACGCAGGAAAGAGCAAGTCCAAAGGCCCTGAGGTAGGAATGAACTTGGAATGTTTGAGGATCAGACAGAAGGCCCTTGTGGCTGTAGGCAGTGAACTGAGGTCACAGTGACATGAAATAAAGTCCAAGAAGTAGCCAATGGGGGTTCGATCTTGTCTAACCTTGCAGGCCATCAGAAGGACTCTGAATTTTAGTACCAATGGAATTAGGAGTAGTTGGGACATGGTAATTAAATGAGCGACATGGTCTAATTTAAAGTCTGAAGTTGTTATTTGCATAAAACCTGTGGACTGGGTGGATTCTCAAGATTGAAGGCAGCCAGAGTGAAAGCCAAGGTGTGGTAGGCAGAGTTCCAAGGGACCCCCACAATTCCGGCCCCTGAAGGAGACCCCCACAATTCTGGCCCCTGAAGGTGACCCCCACAATTCCAGCCCCTAGCATGCAGGCCTTGCACTATCCTCTCTTCTTCTGTGTGAACAGAACTTGAATATCAGGAGACGTCATTCCTGTGATTAGGTTCTTTCGTGGCAAACATGAATAGATTTTGCCGAAGTAATTAAAGTCCCCATCAACTGACTCAGAGTTATTCAAAAGGAAGGTTATCTTGGGTGGGCCTGGCTTAGTCAGGTGAGCCTTTAAAAGAGCTTTCCCAGCCTGTCTAAAGAAGCAAGCTTCCATGATGTTCAAAAAAAGGGGCCACATGGCAAAGACCCTGAGGTAGCTCCTACTTGCTGAGAGTGATGCCACGCCAACAGTCAGAAAAAAAGTAAACGGGCAACTCAGTAATTCAACCACAGGGACCTGAATTCTGTCAACAACTTGAATTAACTTGGACTAGAACCCTGAGCTTCAGTGGTGATTACAGGTTCTCTGGCATCCTGATTTCAGGCTGGTAAGACCCTAAGCAAAGGACCCAGCTTAACTTTAATTGGTAGCCGTGAATTGCAAAGAACACATGGATTTCCAATCTATTTGGGATAACGTGTAGGGAATGGACAAAAGGTTCCTTATACTGAAATGAAGTCTGCGGGAAGAAGTTGGCCTAAGGGTCAGGGGCTGGTGCGTCCGGATGCGGGTGAGGGCATGTGAATTTGAAACGTCCCTGAGCTTTCCAAATGGCCGTGTCAGATAGGCAGTCGATACATGAGTCTGGAACGCAAGTTAGAGATAAAAATTTGGTCGTTACCAACATATAGGTGGTTTCAGAAACCATGGAATTGGGTGTCATAATTTGGGGAGTCGATGGAGACAAGAGGAACAAGGGATGCACCCTGGGAGCACCCGAAGTTCCTGAGGTCAGGTAGAGGTGCAAGAACAACCAGATGATCTCACAACCATCCCATGAGAAAAGCAGCGTATTTCCATTTTACGCCGGAAGAAACAGTCTCAGAAAGTTAAGCGAGTCGCTCAAGGTCACAGATGGTGCAGTCAAGTCGGCTATTTAGCCCAGGAGGAGCATTTAAAATGCAACCTCTTTTCATTAAAACACAGTGTCCTCAACTCCAGCTCCTGGTGCAAACAGAAAATTCTTTGCACACTGCAAAATATCCAGAAGCTAGCGCACAACCGTGATGTCTTGAGGGCATTTAGAGCCCTGGGCCGAGGAGTGCTCCGTACAGAGACGGGCTTTGGCCTCGTGCACGCCAGCGCTGAAACTCAGGAAGACAGCGTTGCTGTTTGCAGCTCTGATGGCCAGCCGCAGAGGATGAACGACACTAATGCCACACCCAGAAGCGGTCTCAAAGGATGGAGGTGGCTGTGGAAATTTACAGCCCTGAAACAGACTTGGGCCATTAGGATCACTATAAGCCAGTGTCCTCAGTGATGATAGTCCTTCCGATTAATGACTGTTTAGATTGTTTCTGAGTCACCGCCACTTTTCAGGTTTACATTTGTGCACTTCCAGAGGTTTCTTCTCAACTATTAACTACGTGTTATTAATGATCCAGGCTTCGATTTCCGGCAGCCACAGCAACGGCAGCAGCAGCGGCGGCGGCAGTGACAGGAGTGTCATCAACAACTTCCTATGGCTCCAGTTCTTGGCTAAGAGCCACATGTGCACGAGACCATTTAATCCTCACAACCATGCTGTAGATTCTACTGTTGCCCCAGTCTCGCAGATGAAGAGAGCCCCGCTCACAGACAGTAAGCTAACACATGGCGGTATGAAAATCTGGAGGAAAGCCTGAGCCCCACCTCTGCAATGGTTCTCTCCATCGTACCCGCCAGAGAAATTGTTTCTGGGAACGACACATTGCTCATGTCTGCAGGGGGAAGTCACGGTCCCTTGGGAAGGTAGCTATTGCGGGGCAGCTGGTCTACCTCCTCCCTCTGTCATTAGCCCAGAAGAGAGGTTAGGGACGTGGGCTTTGAATTTAGGATACCCATAATTCATTTCTTTTACTCTTTCTTGGTTTGCGAGCCTGTAATAGTCATTATTTAGCCCATGATTAGTAACAGGGACTGTGCTAATCACCAATAATACAACTTCCTCCCAAGCTGCTTTGTGGACCCACATATTTCACGGCTGACACCCACGAACTGAAGAACATACTTTGATAATCAGCAAGCTATGAAATTTTCCTTGTGATAATCTTTCATGCTTCATCTCGTAGATGTGGTGGTTTTTCTTTTTCCTTTTGCATTGAACAGCTGTTGTGTTTGTTAAATGATATTGACACAGCAAAGCCACCCTGCGGTGAAAGCAGTAACTGTCCCTAATAATATTTCCCTTCATAACTCTAACCTAATATCAGAAGATGGTTTAGTGACCTAGATGACTCCTGAGAACCATGGTGCCTCATCTATGTCCTGGTACAATTCACCCCGACTAATGCCTGTTGACTCCCTCCCTGTGCCCCACGGTGAGGTAAGGGAGTAAGGCAATGATTCACGGAGCCATTTCGAGCTTGCGATCGGGGGCCGGTGGCTGTGCACGCGTGCGGGTGCAACGAGCGTGCAGAAAGGCGAATGCAGTTTACGGTAAGAAGATGCGGGAGTGCACGAACGGGGTGCACGAATGGGGTGCACGAATGGGGTGCACGAACGGGGTGCATGAACAGGGTGTGTGAATGGGGTGCACAAATGGGGTGCATGAACGGGGTGCGTGAATGGGGTGCAC
>PVJL010006716.1:76185-88005 GCA_004026885.1 Lyroderma lyra | reverse complement strand
GCCGGGAGCCTAGCAACAGCCGAGCCTCCCCCACCAATCAGCGCCGGCCTGACTTTACAGGCCTCACCAATCAACGCCGACGCCGCAAAGAAGTTTCCAGAGCTTTCGGGGAAGGACCCCTTAACTCGAATTCATCCGCCGGATAATTTTCCCACATTTTCCTAAAGGAGGAGAAGAATAGCCTGGAATAAAAGGGATCTGATTTTTTAGGGTCCTTTTTTCGGTTCTGAGGAATTTGGGGCTCAGTGGAAGGGCCTAACTGCGTCACTGGAGGTGGGGACCTAGCGAACTACTTTCCGCAGCGCATGGACACGGCGCTACGTATGAAGTGACTTGTGTGACGCAACAGACGTCGCATAAATTTCGGCTCCGCCGGGCGCAGACTGTTCAGAAGCGACTCGCGCTGTGGTGTGGCGGTGTCTCCGTCCTGAGGTTTTCTGTCGTGGTTCGATTCGCGGTATCTTCGCATTAGCTCACAGGTACTGGCCCCGCAACCTTGGAGATCTGGGAGGGGTGGAGAGGGTGCTTGAGTGAGAAGAAACTGGCCAATTTGGAGGGTAGAGGGGGCCTCAGGTGGAGGGCTGGGGGAGGGGTAGGCGAGGTGACGCGGCGTCGGGCCTTCCCGGAAGAGAGGGCCCTGTTTACGTGAGGGGAGCGGGGGCGGTTGGCGCGCGCGCGCGCGCAGAGACTAACGGATACATAACCGATGGAGATTCCATCCTGTCTGCTTCAGAGGGGGAAAGCGGAAAAACGGTAGGGTGGTTTTTTGGTTAAAAAACCTTTCAATTTCGAACCTCAGCGTGGGGAAGGTGGCCTACTCTATCTCCGTTTAAACGGGATTTTTCTTTTTACTGTACCCTGTGGGGGTTTATTCTTCGTTTCACGTGTTGTGTTTACGTTTTGGGCAAATTGCGGGGAGGGGAGTACTTAAGAGTATCTGCTACGGTTAAGGAAGAAATCTGATAACTTCAGAAAGCATTTTTGATGCTTTAGGCGGTTTAAGTTGAAGCTTTAAAGTAAAGAATTTTGTGTTTAACGACTAACTTGAGTAAAAATTGAAGGTTTGTGAGAGATGTCGATTAAGGCATTTTAGAAGAACGTTTACCGGTTAGTTTTGAAAAATTAATTCGATGTGAAAATAATAAGATCCGACATGATACATTGTCGCTTTCTAACTTTAGGTCAAAATGCAGATCTTCGTGAAGACCCTCACTGGCAAAACCATCACCCTGGAGGTGGAGCCCAGTGACACCATCGAGAATGTCAAGGCCAAGATCCAAGATAAAGAGGGCATCCCCCCTGACCAGCAGAGGCTCATCTTTGCAGGCAAGCAGCTGGAAGATGGCCGTACTCTTTCTGACTACAACATCCAGAAAGAGTCGACCCTGCACCTGGTCCTGCGCCTGAGGGGTGGCATGCAGATCTTCGTGAAGACCCTCACTGGCAAGACCATCACCCTGGAGGTGGAGCCCAGTGACACCATCGAGAATGTCAAGGCCAAGATCCAGGATAAAGAGGGCATCCCCCCTGACCAGCAGAGGCTCATCTTTGCAGGCAAGCAGCTGGAAGATGGCCGCACTCTTTCTGACTACAACATCCAGAAAGAGTCGACCCTGCACCTGGTCCTGCGCCTGAGGGGTGGCATGCAGATCTTTGTGAAGACCCTCACTGGCAAGACCATCACCCTGGAGGTGGAGCCCAGTGACACCATCGAGAATGTCAAGGCCAAGATCCAAGATAAAGAGGGCATTCCTCCTGACCAGCAGAGGCTCATCTTTGCAGGCAAGCAGCTGGAAGATGGCCGCACTCTTTCTGACTACAACATCCAGAAAGAGTCGACCCTGCATTTGGTCCTGCGCCTGAGGGGTGGCATGCAGATCTTTGTGAAGACCCTCACTGGCAAGACCATCACCCTGGAGGTGGAGCCCAGTGACACCATCGAGAATGTCAAGGCCAAGATCCAAGATAAAGAGGGCATCCCTCCTGACCAGCAGAGGCTCATCTTTGCAGGCAAGCAGCTGGAAGATGGCCGTACTCTTTCTGACTACAACATCCAGAAAGAGTCGACCCTGCACCTTGTCCTCCGTCTGAGGGGTGGCTGTTAATTCTTTAGTTTTGCATTCATAGTGCCTAACGATGGCATTACTCTTCTCTCTAGCCACTTGCCCCAGTTTAAGTTTAGAAATTACCAGTTTCACTAATACCTGAACCTGTTCAAAATGTTAATAAAGGTTTTGTTGCATGGTAGCATATCTGGTATTCTTTGTCATGAAATTATGCAGTGATGTGATTCCTAACTGGTTAAAATGGTGTTCAGGGAAGGGGTTTAATTTAAAATGTTTATGTGACTTAGGTGTAAACAGTGAGTGTGCCAAGATACGGAAGTTTAATCTAGTGCTTTTCTTTATAGTGCATTATACTCAACTTTAGAACCCTAATCCTATGTCTGCTCTATGGGAAGTCAGCCTTTAAACCTAACACAGTAGTACTCATGCTGTCATATCAATAAACACAAGGCAGTATATTTCTAATCCAGAAGATACTTGGGAGAAAGAATCAGTTTGGACACAAGATACCCTTTATTCTTAAAATATTTTTAGTTTTTGTTTTGTTTTTTTGGTCGAGTGGGGGGTAGTTCCCTGGCTGGGAATGTTTTTAGTTCTTATTACAATCAATCCTCTAACCATTAAATATGGTGGATTTTCAGCTTTGGACAAAAATGAACAGTATGAAAGGGGAAGAAACTGGAAGTCCTGGTTTTCTCAAAATTATGCCATAGTTGGGAAATATTTCTGGTACTACAAAACCTGGTATGAGCACAAGCATTCTATTGGGGAATCACCTGGAGGTCTGTTTAAAAAAAATAAAGGAGTTCCCTGGTGGTGTAGTGGCTTAAGGCTTTGTCACTGGCGCTGTCAGCGCTGCGGCCTGGGTTCGGTTCCCGGCCAGGGAACTACACGGACAAATAAAGCCAGGCAAGCATCAAGGCCTAGAAACAATGTCTTTGATATTGCAGGTGCACTTCAGGATGGTTGGTGCATAATTTTAGGAACTCTGCCTTAGCAATAGTTGATTAAACATATTCTACAAATAGCTTGAGTTTGAGCATAAAATATTAAATGGACTATGGGTTTCTTGTTTAAGTTAGACACTGGCAATAGCACTTAATTTTAGACTAGAGAATGTTTCATCTCATGGAGTGGTAGTAAAAAACGGGTCAGAAAGCGGGGAAAACTGCTTGTGTTTAAACCCTTGCAGGTGGTAATTAAAATCAGTCCTTTAAAAAAAACTTAAAGGGACCCCATCCCATCTTTACCCTCTGGTAATTAAACTTTTTAAAGAAAACTTACGGGAAGACATTTCCTTGCTATGTTGGGATGCGACATCTCCAGTCCCAATGTTTTAACAGTTGCTAAAGGCTTAGTCCTTGTTACTGGCAAACCAGGGACTGGAATCTAAGTGTCCTGTCAACTGACTTAACTCCTAAAGTCCGTGAAGTTTTATTACATTCCAAAACATTAACCAGGCTTTTTGGTAAAATAGTTAAAACAACTTTGCTAGTAAATTTGGGTTTTAAAAATTAAAAGTACTTTATCACATTTTTCTTTACATGTGATAAAAGCCTTGATTTAATAAACCTGAAGCATAAATGCATTTCACTGAAATGTAAAGATCAGTGGTGGTTTGGGCAAATAGGGTAGACTCACACAACTGTTGCCATTTCTACCAAATCTTCGCTATGACTTGTGCTCACTCACAGGTCTGTAGTGGGAGTCCCTTGAGAACGAAGTTTCCAGCTACTGTTGTTTCATAATCTCTCATGAGGTATTCATGGATCTCAGCAAATTCACCCTGCACACAAATTTCCCATCAAAGTGGTTAAAAGATTATGCAGTAAAACAGAATGAAGGCAATAGGAACTGGCATGGAACAATATTCAAGAGTGAAAAGTGCTGTATAAAGTGTACAAACTCAGAAGGGTGGGCCCCTGTTTAAGATTGGTTGTTTCAGAATTGTAAAGGGATGGTTATGAAGGAAGATGTATTATAACTTCTTTATAGATATTTTTAAATCTCCCACCCAATAAGCCTTCAGGAGGACTGAAGTTAATAGAGCATAGCATCAGCATTGTTCACAAACATCCCTATTCAAGAGCCAGCAATGTACTTCTGTCCTAAAGTCACACTGCTTCCAAGTTGGGTGGAGACTTAAGCACAAGTCTGGTTCATTCTCGCTGGATCTCCCAGTGCCTCTAGAGGCTACATCACATGAAACTTACTGAACCTCAAGACACTACTTAATTACACTCTTCTTCAAATAATCTCCCTTTAATGAGGTCTAGCTTTAGACAAATGGTGATTTCTGGGAAAGTATCTTATACTCAGTGCAATAATATTAATAGGAAAGAAAGTTTTGGGATGTCCCTGCACCCCATACTTTCTTAATCCCATTGCTAGCTTTATCCTCCCCACCACACCCAGCCCTTTTTTTTTTTTTTTTTTTCTGGTCAAGTTGCATGGTGAAATTTCCTGGCTAAGTAGGTCTCACCCAACCTTTATGATTTGTTCTAGCACCTACTGTGATCACCCAACACCTACTAGGACTTTTCCTTAAACACTTTTACATTCAGAAACTTCTAAAATCAGTGTTTCCAAAACTTTGTTCTACAAACAACCACTGTGGAAAGGATGTTGTGGTCCCAAGGACTCAAATCGTTAATGCCCTCCTGGAGACTTAGGATATGCACTAGCATATGAAAGACTCTAAATAAAGTTCTGACTTCAAGGAACTTGAAGCAATGTTTTCATCAGCTCTGCTTGTTACTGGCCTCCCTGACCTCTCTTCATCAGTGATGCTTTCTCTCTCATCAGAAAAATGTTTAATCCATTTATAAACTGCCATTTTCTTCATGGCATTACCTCCATAAACTTGGACTAACACTTCCCTGATTTCACTTCCACTCCTGCCAAGTTTAACAAGAAATTTAATGTTTGTTTGTTGCTCTAATTCAAGCTCTGACATTCTCATGATGGCACACAAAAACACGCGACAACAATAACAAATGCCACTCAGCAAGACACTACCACATGTTGACACGAACACAGCTGTGAGACAAAGCTATACCAAGGTTATGATACTTATCAAGCTGTGTGTACAGTGCTGCCAACACAAACGCACGGTGGCAAGTTTGCAATCTTAATTGTCAGTCTTCACATACACATTTTCCTCAGTCTTGTTACTGTCTGCATAAGTAATTCACAGTAGGTGTACCATTTTGTTCTTAAGTAATTTTAATT
Organism: Lyroderma lyra; assembly: GCA_004026885.1. Classification (NCBI taxonomy): domain Eukaryota; kingdom Metazoa; phylum Chordata; class Mammalia; order Chiroptera; family Megadermatidae; genus Lyroderma; species Lyroderma lyra. The sequence continues at coordinate 82,708 of PVJL010006716.1, read as the reverse complement.
GCTTCCAACTATGAAAGTAATACATAGTCAATGTAGGAAACTTGGAGAAATAGAGAAGCCCTACATCCAGACATACTCAATTTGGTCTATTTCCTATTTCCCAAGTATTAATTTTTTACTTAAATAACAGTGAATTCCAATGATAAAAACTCCATCAATAGATAATTATGTAAGCGTAAAACACATAAGTAGTTTTTAAGATCCTCCTCTTCACACTTACCTTTGTGCCACTTGGTAAAAATTTGGTGTATTTACTATCAGATTGTTTTTAATGTGTTTACATATATTTATGTATTATGTAAAATCATATTTTTAGAAGTATACATAAATGGAATCATACAGAACATACTCATCTTTGGAGACAGTCCGTGCCAGTACATATTGATATACCTAATTTTTTCTGAATTACTGCAATATATACATATTTCATAGTATGAATAGTGTACATTGTACCCATCTCCTTACTGATGGATATTTAGATTGTTTTTAAATTTGTTTTCACTATTAAAACAATGCTTTAGTGAACAGCCTTGCAAATGTCTCTTATTGGTATATCAAAAAACATGGCATTTACAATTTTGTGATTACTACAAAATTGCCCTTCAAAAAAATTATTCCACACAAAATGGAATATTATTCATCCTTAAAATGAAAATTATGAAACATGCTACAACATGGATAAAACTTGAAGATGCAATCATACTATGGATCATTTAAATTTTGGAAAATATGAAAGGCAAGAATGACATCATTGTTTTAATTTGCATGTTTCTGATTAAACACCTTTTTGTATGGTTTTTTTAACATTGATTTGTACTGCAAATTACCTGTTCACATTTTTGCCCTGTTTATCATTAATTTGTAGGACCTCTTTATATATTACAAAAAGGTAATAATTTATCTGTTAAAATTGTGTTAAATAATGTCTTTCACACTATTTCACTTTTTGTTTACGGTGTCTCTTGTAAAAACAGAAGTTTGGAACCTGGAAAGGGATCTGGCCATCTTTTTCTGTATGATTTCTAGGCCAAAGATATAAGTAAAGGTGTAAGGTTCATTGATAACTCTTAATAACACAGTTGTTTTTTTTTAAACAGGGAACGATACATTTTCCGCATCCTACTGTGTAAAGAGTGTTCCAGTAGGAGAAAACTGCCACCCCCATGACTTCCAGATCATAGGAGCATTCCCAGGGATCAACAAACCAGAGACTCTTTGATTGTCTGCTGATTAATGTAATGTCTATCTGAACTCGTGTCAGAAATGGCTTTGACAAACGCCTTTCTATCACATAACTGTACTTTGCTAAGTATACTGAACACTATTATAATTGTTTTCTATCACTCATGTGATGGCCCCAGGCTTCTTTTGGGGCAGGGGGGAGGGAGTGGGTAGTTACCTGGCTGTGAATCCAACCCAGGCCTTGGAGTTGAGAGTGCCAAAGCCTAGCCACTACACCACCAGGGAGCCCTCCCCCCACCCCCCACCCCAGGCTTCTTTGGAAGTTAAATATGAGGGGGAACCAAAAAAACAAAAAAAACCTGGAAGTTATTTATTTAAAAGAAATGTGGGGAGTTCCCTGATGGTGTAGTGGCTTAAGGCTTAGGCGCTGGCGCTGTCGGTGCTGCGGCCTGGGTTCGATTCCCACCCAGGGAGCTACCCATATACCAAAAAGAAAAAAAACAAAACAATAAAAAAAAAAAAAAAAGAAATGTGTATTTATTCTTACATGTTTGAACTTCAGCACCTCCAAACTACTCTGATGCAATACACCTATTGAGATGCTTTTCGCACTGCTCAAAATAGTTTTCAAATGCATCAATTTTGATGCCTTTTAGTGCTTCTGCCATTTTTTTTTGTTTCACCTCTTTCACTTTGGCAAAATGTTTCCCTGTGAGGATTTTTTTTTAAATCTGGGGAAACAAAAAATAGTTGTTCTCAGTGAGATAGGGATGGTGGGGCACAAGGGGTCATGCAGTTTTGGGTCAAAAACTACTAAACACTCAGCACGATGTGGGCAGGTGCGCTGTCATACTGCACGGTGTTCGTGTAAATCACCCACCATGCAATAGGCAAACTCGTTGAAATAGTCTCAAAAAAAAAAAAAAAAAATTCACTGAAGCCAAACTCAGCCTCTCTCAAAACACCAGCTGGTACAGGGATGCAGATGGGCTCCTAGAACACTCACCTAGTGGGGGAGGCCTGTATTACAACGGACCAGCCTTCCAGGAGGCAATTCCATTTTGGGGGGGGTCCCTCCTTGTAATTATGTTTCAAAATAGCATACGTTTGAAATACGAGGGCTGTCTGGAAAAATCCAGCCATTAATGCCTCTAGTTTTCATATTACATGGCTGGATATTTTCTGGACAGCCCCTGTACTTATAATGATATTATAAGCAATGAGAGCATATGGCTCTCTGGTGACCACAGTCAGTGCACAGTGGCCCCACCCCTGGACATTTTCTATATGTGGCCTACCCCTCCCAAATTTGGCCTTAAGGAATAGAGGTAATGCTCCCAATTTTCAGAACTGCTCTGCTCACCTTGAGTCAGCGTGGAAAATGATGACCATTGTATCCGGCAAAGGGGATGCTTCCCAAAAGGCCTTTGGGACTGATCTGAGGAAGACCTTACTTCTAAGGCAGAAAACCCTCTTCCCATCATTCCCCACAGCCTTTTAACAAACCAAGTTTCCAGCCCCACTGGTGGGTTTAGTTGGTAGCTTCCAACACATCCTCTTTCACCCTGGCTTCCCATAAAGCGGTGCCAAACCCCATCCCAGTCCCATAAAAGCTGGTTTTCTGAACATCAGGCCTGAGTGTCATCTCCTTCAGATGCTGAAACACTCTGCTCTCTTTTGCAGCCAGCACTTTCATTCAGAAGCTCTGATGGACTTTTAGGTAATGCTACTCCTCTCCCTCCTCCCCCGAGCTTTTTCTGGAAGCAGCTGGGTGACGTTTCCTGGAACAGTATGGCTCCTTGCCACTCAGCAGCCATCAGCTAGATTAGGGACAAGGCCCTGAGTCACCTGAGAGCATGGCCAGTGGAGCTTAGAAAAACAGAGGCAAGAAGGGGAAGGTTGAAGGGGCAAAAGTGGGGGCTGGAAGATCTGCAGAGTGTGCGCAGCAGTGTGTTTCATTCTCCCGCATCTCCGGCCTCACCTTCCCTTAGCTGCCGACGGCTCTGCTGTCTCTGTCTCTCGAGCAAAACCGCAAGACCACAGGTTGATGCTACTCTGGCTTCCAGTAATGTACTGATGGTTTCCCCTCAGTGGCTGCTCCCTGCAGGCTGACTTCACCCCGCTAAAATAACCCACTTGTTTCACTTCCAGCTCTGTCCTCTCCACTTGCATTTGAGGCCAAAGCAGCACAGCGTGGCTCCAAGCTCTGTCCCCTGGGCTCTGCTGAGCAGGGCCCGAGGTGGGTCTTCTAACATGGAAATTCTTACTGAAATAAGGAACCTGGGCCTAAAGACATACCGCCAAGTAAACAGAACATCTGCACAGGCTCTCTCGGGTCCCCCCCAAACCACAGAACACAAAGGAGGAGGCAGAGACCCAAACTTCATGGTGTGGGGACACCCAGACACAGGCAACTATCACCCCTTCCATTCTGGGAAGGTGGGGCCCAACAGCTCTGTGTGAATCCAGGCCCAAAATATCTCCCAAGGAAGTGAGGGTGTTCTAAGCCTTACTCAGGAGCCTCATGTTTGTAGAAATAAAATTGGTCTTTCTTACCCACGGCCAAGTCTAGGTACGGACAAGTATGCTCAGTCATCAAGTGGCAAAGGGCTGGCACACTGACACTTGTAACATAGGAGGATAAATACAATGTTAGGTCAGAGTCAAACAAGACCATGAATGAGCACAGCTGATGGCCCCTCCCCAAGAGAAGGAATAGTGTGAAAATCTCTTGGGGTGATTGGAGGCGTGTGCTGTTTTGAACTGGGAAGATAAAATAGAGGGGTGGGGTTCTGCCCTTGCTTCCCCCACACCATTGCCTCCACCTCCAGGATGACTCAGGTCTCTGCTCCCAGTGTCAAGTCAGGGCTGCCCAGACCTCCTGTGCTGGGGAGATGGTAAACTAACAGGTGAGGATGGACAGACTCCTAACTGGTGCCTGCTCGTGCCCCCACGCGCCTCCCCCCGTAAGATACCCAGGCCTAGGGAATGACACTTTAGGGGTGGGTCCCCCTCATTCTGCCTCTCTACAAATACCAAAGGGGGAAAACATGAGTTGAGGTGTTGTTTTGTGGGGTGAGTAACTGGCTGGGTTTTTTTTCCCCTAGGCACCTAGCCAAAGCCTGCCTTCTCCCGTCTGTACCCAACTGCTGGGTGGGTGTGGGTGGGGGAATCATACAACTGAGGAGACTGGTTTCATTTTAAGTTCATGATCACAAACCTCAAAGGGGTTCTGAACACTGCTGGGCAGTTATACTCCATTTGTCTATGAGATAATATGCTTTCTTTGCTTTTTTTAGCCTCTCCCGCCACCATTCCCTTACTCTTAGCTCGTGAATTGCACCTTACACTTTCTTAAGAAAACAGATTTTCCCACACTTGGGCTGACACCTGTCCACACTTGGACCCACCTTGGCTTCTTGGCTTCTGTTCCATGAACAGATGATGTCCACTGGGACCACCTCTACCTTGTCAAGGACTTTGTTTCTCGGAGAGCCCCTCCTTCCCTGCACTTTCAGTCTCTCCCAACTATCTGCTATCAGGATCACTCCCTCAGCAAACAAACAGAATCTTTCACTTCATGTGCCTTTGACCTTGAAACAAACAGCTGCCCCCACCCCAGTCAGTGCCCTCCTTCCCCACTGCCCTACATGATGAAACACCCCCAAAGACGGTTCTGCACATTTTCTCAACGTCAACTTCTTCACGTGTTTTTTATTTTCTGGCTCCAAAAAAAAGAAATAAAACACTGCAGATATGGTTGGGATTCCAGCTTAAAAATGGCTTCCCCCTCAACCCACTTTAAAAGGTCATAAAAGAATAAAAAGCTGTAAACCCTCAAGGACAAAAAGAGTACGAGAGGACACCTAGCTGAGGCCCAGCCAGCAGTGTCTGTACCACAGACAGTGGATGGCCACTCATGACTCAGGGGAGAAGCTGAGACCTTAGGGACCCACAGACAGATGAGAACTTGCTGAGCGGTGTGGGGATGAGGTGGGCATCTGTGTACAGACCCTCCTCACTCAGCAACTGAGTTCCGTTCCTAAGAGTAGGTCATTAAGCGAATTGCTCTGTAAGAGAGACCTTAAAGGCGGATGTCTCGTGGTGCGTTGTGGTGCCCTAGGGTGTGTATTTTTCCATAGCTACCATGTGACACCACATTGGACCTTTCAGCCTCCAGAACTATGAGAAATAAGTTTCTGTTGTTTATAAGATGTCCGGTCAGTGGTGTTTTGTTATAGCAGCCCAAAGGGACTGAGACACCTTCGAAACCCTCACCCAGCTCATCCTTCCCTTCCCAGGCCTGCAGTACCCTCAGGTAATGGCAACAGACTTTTCTCAAAGTCTGGGAGACCTGGGGGTGGGGGTGGGTCGGATGCTCAGACACTGCCAAAGGGAATTGTAGCAAGGACAAGCTATGGGGGCTCCTGAGCCACTCCTACCTCTTTGGAGTGCACTTTCTCTTCAATAAACTATCTCTTTGTTTCACCTCTGGAAAAAAAAAAAAAAAAAAGAACAAGCTATGGGGACCTTAAAAGCCAGGGATACACAGGGATAGTGCATACTGTATGATTCCATTCACCTGACATCTGGAAATGGCAAAGCTACAAGAACAGAAATCAGATCAGTGTTTATCAGAGCATGGCGGTGGGAGAGGGGAGGGCAGAGGGGCCCCAGAGCACATTTTGGTGTGAAGAAAATACTCTGTATCTTGATAACTGTGGTGGTCATAGGATTACATACATTTGTCAAAATTCTTTGAATTGTCGGCATAAAGAGAGTGTACATTTTTTAAAATTACAAAGTAAATTTTTTTTTTAAACGAAACAAGGATGGAACTACAAAGAGAGAGAGAGCATCAGCGGGCCTGGGTTCAAATCCCACCGCCATCACTTACAATGTGCTGTAGTGCAGAGCCCATGAGTGACTTCATCTCTTTGATTCTGTTTCCGCTCTCTGAAGCGGAGATACCAAAGGCATCTACCTCCAGGGTGGAGGGAAGGATTAGAAAAGAAAGTGCCCGTCACGCGCCTGGCTCAGGGCTCACGCTCGCTCCTGCAACTTTGCCCTGTGCTCTCCAAGCCTGAGGGAGGGGCTCACCCCTCTAGCGTGCACCGCTCCCTTGGAGGGAGCCAGAGGCCAAGGTCTGATACCCTCATTGTCCTGCTCTGTGACTTGGGGACAGCAGCAGGGCATGGGAAGTGCGGCGCCTGGGTCCAAGGAGAGGCCCTGCAGTCCTGCACCCCTGACCTCGGACACCCATCTCTGACAGCTCTGGGAGGGCGTGTCCGGGGCGGGGCCTCGCTCGGGCAGGCGGGGAGCCCCACGGGGTACGTTAAAG
>PVJL010006716.1:0-76085 GCA_004026885.1 Lyroderma lyra | reverse complement strand
TGCCCATGCCAGCAAGCCTTTGGTCTCATTCTCCTCCAGGAGGCGCCCTTGGCCTCCGTGCTCTGTGTCTCTCTTGATCCAGGAAGTCAATCCAACCTACTAAACTGGCTTGTTTCTATTTCTTGTCTGTCTGTCTTAGAAACAAACTGCTCAGGGTGGCTGCATCTGGCAGTGGACATGGTCCAGCCCAGACTCTGGACCAAGTTCTGGAGTTGGTACAAGGAGAAGCTTGTCCCCCACCTCCCTTCAAGTCCCACCCTGCCTTCCCTCTAAGGCCCAGAAAAGTTCCCACCTTCCAGACCACGAACCTCTCTCTCACACCTCTCTTCAGAATTTACATTAATTATGCACACGTTTTAGACATCTATTGCGCATTTGAGTTCGGCTCAGATAGTGGTTACCCTCACCAAAACTTTGTTAAGCTGAAATGCTGTAAAGCAAAGAAGGAATTACCATTAATTTATGTGGAAAACATTTTGAATGTTTCCAGTTCCAAAAAATAGCCTGCCAAATCATGCCAAATATGCTGAATTATGTCCAGCTTTACCCCAAGCATAACACCCTTATGAGCTCTTGTAGGCTTTTCTGATACTTTAGGACCTATCTTCCTAACGGACACACAAAATAAATTGAGATAATGCACAGATACTCACAAATGCACCTCAGAGCTATAGAGTTTGATGTGCAGATGCTGAGGGTAGTTCTTGGGGAGGAGCTTGGGGGTCACTCTTACTGCTTGGGTGCACTGCCTCTATAATTGCTCACTGCAAAACAAATGCTGAATGCTGTTTTTGCTTTTGTCTTTTTCTGTAAAAGCAAAAATCCTCTTCAGATTTCTTTTGGTTAGCAAAAAGAGGTACTAATGTAGGTCTTTAGTAAAAGCAAAGTTGTGTAATGCAAACTTTCAGAAAGCAAGGATAATTTCCAGTCAAGATGGCAGAGTGGGTAAATGCTGTGCTCACCTCCTCTCATCAATTACAACTGAACTGCAGAACCAACCGTCACTGAGAATCGCCTGAACAAAAGCACTACAACTGAGGACATACAGAACAAGCCACCTTGTGACTGATAGGAGAAGCGGAGACCCAAATGGGCTGGTCCAACACCTGCATGTGACCAATAAAGACCAGGAAGGATGCCTTGGCTGCAGAGGTTCTCTCCCGCCAGGAGCCGGGTGTGTGTGTGTGTGTGTGTGTGTGTGTGTGTGTCCCAGCCTCACACTAGGTTTCCTAGCCCAGGGTTCCAGTGCCGGAAAGAGAAGCCCCCAAAATGTCTGGCTGTGAAAACCAGCAGAGAGTGTGGCTGAGTGAGACCAGGGCAGCTACCATCACCGGCACTCCTCTTGGACAGGCTGACCAGATGTACCATTTTATTTTATTTTATTTTATTTATTTTTTTAAAGTGGTGAAACAAAAAGATAGTTTATTGAGGAGACAGTACACTCCAAAGAGGTAGGAGCGGGCTCGAGCAAAGAAAGTGGCTCAGGAGCCCAGATGTACCATTTTAAACAAGACAGAAAACAACGGTCCTGTCCCATTTCAAATGGTACTTATAGTCAGCCTGCTGACACTTTGAATTTAGCCCAGTGAGACTAGGCTGGCCATACGTACTTTTTGAAAGAGGACAGTACCATTGTGTTCTGTGTTCTGTCCCATTTAAAACAGTATGTCTGGTCAGCCTACTCTTGGAGAGCCCAGGCATAAACTTACTTTTGATGGACTCACTCGCTCTGGGACAGCAGCTCAAAAGGTACCAGGGACTTACAAGAAGGAACTGAGTTGTCTGGCTTCAGGGTGAGGGCTGGAGAGGCAGCTTTCTCCCGGAGGGAGGAGCTGATGGAAGCCATCATTTCTTCGTTGCGCCCGCCCCCTCTGTGCTGACGCAGGCCGACATCATTTAAGTCTCATCAAACTGGCTATCACCTGTGGACAGCCTTGCCTGCCCTAGCTTTCCTGAGACCCTGCCTAGCCCAACTTTTGGACACACCCAACCCACATCCAGTGGCTTTTCTTTTCTTTCTTTCTTTCTTTCTTTTCTTTTTTTTTTTTTTTTTAATGTGGGTAGTTTCCTAACTGGGAATCGAACCCAGGCCACAGCGTTGACAGCACCGAAGCCTAAGCCTCCAGTGGCTTTTCTGTACAAACGGCCTGTCTTGGCTCATGGTGCGGACTTTCATAAAATCTCAAAAGTTCACAAAATCCAAACAAGCAGCATCTGGCTTTGGAGTGTCCCATACCTCTGGCACTAGTAACAGCTGGCCGCAGATCGAGGCTTGGCCTCTCAAGGCACCTCCAAGCCCACTGCAGGTGGTGCCCATCTGCTGATTGCTTTGTGGCTCATACCAGGTGGCCCTAGGCCCTAGGTGACACTTAGCCTGCAGTAAATCCCCTCCCAGGAGGCCTCAGGCCAGAGCATCACCAGGCTGCCTCCAAGGATGACACACAAAGGGCAGACTGGGCAGGTGCCAGAGCCCCACTAAAGCAAACCCTGCTCTGTAGGGTCAGCCCTTGCACCACAGCTCCTCCATTGTAGTCACGGCCACTCCTCACAACCAATCAGCCTGAGGAACAATCCTTCCCATTGACGTGCAAACAGCAACCCAGGCTCGACTATAAGAAGAGGACACACACAACCCACACAAGGGACACAGCTGGAGCATCCAGCTCTGGTGACCAGGGAGACTGCATCCCTGGACCCCACAGAACACCTACTACATAAGGCCAATCTACTATGACCTGGAGGCATAGCAGCTCTACCTAATACACAGAAACAAACACAGGGAGGTAGCCAAAACGGAGAGACAAAGAAACATGTCCCAAATAAAAGAACAGAACAAAGCTCCAGAAAAAGAGCTAAACAAAATGGAGACAAGAAACTTACCAGATACAGAGTTTCAAACACTGGTGATAAGGATGCTCGATGACCTCAGGGAGAACTTCAACAAAGAGATAGAAAACATAAAAACGGGGATAGACGACATAGAAAAAACAACTAGTCAGAAATAAAGACTATACTTGCTGAAATGAAGAATACATTAGAGAGAATCAACAGTAGATCAGATGAAGCAGAGAACTGAATCAGCGATTTAGAAGAAAAGGTAGCAGAAAACACCCAATCAGAGAAAAGAAAAAAGAAAGAAGAATCCAAAAAATGAGGCTAGTTTAAGGGGCCTCTGGAGCAACATTGAGCCTACCAACATTCACATTACAAGGACCAGAAGGAGAAGAGAGAGAACAAAGAATTGAAAACCTATTTGAAGAAATGACTGAAAACTTCCCTAACCTGGCAAAAGAAATGAATATAAGAGGGCTGTCTGGAAAGTACCCAGCCATGTAATATAAAAAGTAGAGGCATTTATGGCTGGATTTTTTCTGACAGTCCTCATACAAGCACAGGAAGCACAGAGAGTCCCAAACAACGTAACTCAAACAGGCCCACACCAAGACACATTACTGTATTTTTCCGTGTATAAGATGATACTTTCACATAAAATTGTTAGACCAAAAATTGGGGGTTGTCTTATACATGGGAGTCACCGGTTGAGAGGGTTTCTTATTGTTGGGTTGGAAGAGTAGGGGGCCTCATGCATGGAAAAATACTATATAATTAAAATGTCAAAAGTTAAAGACAGGGAGTTCCCTGGTGGTGTAGTGGCTTAAGGCTTCAGCGTTGGCGCTGTCAGTGCTGCGTCCTGGGTTCGATTCCCAGCCGGGGAGCTACCCACATACCAAAAAGCAAAAAAAAAAAAAAAAAAAGTTAAAGACAAAGAGAGAATCTTAAAAGCAGTAAGGGAAAAGCAGTTAGTTATTGCAAGGGCGTTCCCATAAGACTAGTGAGTGCATGTGGGGGAGGCCTTCCCAGGGGCCTGTGCTGGGTTGAGCCCTATCTCTCTCCCTAGGGGCCCTACACATCAGCTCTCACTGCCCTCTAACGGTTCCCAGTCTGAGCCATGAGTCTGTTAGGAGGCTGCCCTGAGCAACGGGAAAGGTGGATGTCAGTGCAGTGGGGCGAGACTCTCCCACCCACTAGAGGTAATACCCCAGCACCCAAAGTTTGCCCCAGCCCCATCGGGAGTCTCAGTGGCTAGACAGCAAGTGTGGGGGTGGGGATGGGGAGGCGGGGCGTGTCTCCCCGAGAGCAGGGTGTGGCCGGTGATGCAGATGGTCAGTCCCTGATGACCACCCTGTCGTGGCTGGGGAGTTAGTCCCCACTCCCCACCGTGCAGGCTGGCCAGGGGGGCTGAGAGTGCGGAACACCGGAGAGACCACAGCCCGCCAGCCCGAGCTCCCGGCAGGCTGGGGAGGTGCTGCGGCTCCTGGCTGTCAGCGCTTGCCGCCCCTCCCAGATTGACTTCCTCCCTCACCCTCCTCCGCTGTCTCAGAGGCGAGGGGACCCCAGAGCCTGCAGCCAGCGGCCGCCACGCCCTAGCTCAGCCGAGGGTGCGGGTAAGTCGGGACGGCAATTCCGGGGCTATCTGAGGCGCCGGGCCCCCAAGCCTGACAGTGAGTGAATGGGGCGGCGTCCCCGAGTGGGCGCCTTGCTTCTGCAGCCCTGACCCAGGGCCTGTGTGGGGCTCCTGCTCCCTCTACCTGGGCTGCTAGACCCCTTCCCTCCGCCAGGGTGAGTGGGGGCTCCAGCAGGAGGGCAGGGGCTGGACAGACAGCTGCTGCTGCTGAGGTTTGGGAGGGGTGGGCTGCGCAGCAGCCAGAGAGACAGAGCGGACTGCGCAGGGACATAAGCCAGCTAAATGGTGTCTGTCCCAGGAGGAATACCCCAGGGTGGGGTGGTCAAAACCGCATGGTGAGGCAGTCAGTCAGGTCCCCGCTTCCCTTGCCCCTACCCAGTTCCCCACCTCCCCACGGGCTGTGGGAGCCTGGAGCTGGATGGAGAGGGCCCTGGCCCTGCCACCTTCCCACCCTCCAGACTTCCCAGCCCCAGGCTCCTTCTGCACCCTGCTCCCCTCTATCACCCTGCTGTCTCCCCGCCTATCTCTGATGCTTTTTCTTTCTGCTCCCATCCACTGGGGGGTACAGGGACTTCCTTCCACCCCCATCCCCGCTGTGGCTTAGCCCTAGCCATGCAGTGTGGGCTGTCGTTTCAAGCCTCGTGAGAGTGAGATAGTGTTGTCAGCTGAGCTTCCTCAGCCTGGGGCCTGAGGTGGGGGTGCCCTTCAGAGGGAGCCTGGGCAGCCAGCCAGGGGTCTCCCTCCCCACTCGGAAGCCCCCACAGAGAGGTGGCATTTGATGCTTCAGAGATGAGTCAGACTGAAAATACAGATGAGCCCCGAAAGATTTGGGGAACCGAAGAGGAACCTCATGGTAAGGTGAAGTGCTTTTTAGTCACTTCCCCTTCCTGTGCCTTAGTTGTCCTGGCAGCCAAGGAGGGGTTTGCTAGACCAGTGGTTTTTTCCAAGGGTTTCCCCCAGAGCGCCCCTCCGTGGTGAGAGGCTGAGTGACCCGCCCCCCTGGTTCACAACTGCAGTTTTATTTGTCGTGAATATAGGCCACTGGGCAAAAACGTCGTGCCGAGAAAGGGTTGTGCTATTGATGAGAACGCTCGTTACCCCGAGACCAGGGGCTGCGGCCTCTCCGACATCAGGAATCTCTAAGAGAAAGTCGGGGACAATCATGACGCTATCTATGGGACAACGTCAGAGAGGCAGACCCGTTGGGTCCCTGTTCGTACCAGGTTCTAGGACACAGGGCCACCCTCGCGCCAGGCACCCTCTGGTTTCCTCCCTCCTCTCACTCCCCTTTCTGTGGGGCTGAGCTCCGCACGGCGGATGGTTCTAATTGCCCTTCCTTCTTTTGTTTTTAATATTTTTAAATTTATTTTTATTGTTAGACTTACTGGTGGGGGACATCTGTTAGCAAGGTTTCAGGCATACAATTCTACAGTGCGTTGTCAGCACCTAATGTGACTTCCCTTTCCATCACCTTATATTTAGCTTCCCCCCCTCCTCTCCCACCCCCTCCCCGGTCTCCCCTCCCTAACCCACTCGTCCCCAAATAAACATTAAACTATTGATTGTGTCCATGGGTTGTTTGTTTGTTTGTTCATTTCTTTTCTCTTTGTTGCTTTCAGTTTTATATTCCGCATATGAGTGAAGTCATGCAGTTCTTTATTTTTTCTGTCTGGCTTATTTCACTAAGCAGATTAACAGGTCCATCCGTGTTGTCACAAATGGCAATATTTCATCTTTTCTTATAGCTGAGTAATATTCCATTGTGTATATGTGCCCTTCCTTCTAATCCTCTCTTCCTACAGCCTCAGCCAGTCCTCCGACCCCTCCGTGGGGTGGGGAGGCAAGAGGGGGCTCTGACATCTCTGTCCCCACAGAGGTTCCAGCTGGGCGGAGCAGCTTCCGCCCCTTAGGATGACCTCACCCAGCAGCCCTCCTGCCTTCCGGCTGGAGACGTCAGATGGAGGTGACGAAGATGGTGCCGATGTGGACAAAAAGCAGCTGGGCGGTATGGCCGGGCCACCCCCCATGGATTCACAGTTCCAGAGTGAGGACCGGAACTTCCCACCTCAGATCCGAGTGAACCTCAACTTCCGAAAAGGAGCAGGTGCCAGGTGAGGCAGCAGATGGGGGTGCAGCCCTGCTCTCAAGGCAGAGCCCCCCTGCAGGGTCCTCGGTCAGGCTTGGATCACTCTTGGGCCTGACAAGCTGAACTCCTCTTCTGGAACCCTCCCTATTCTTGGCCGTGTGCTTTCTGAGGTCATGTTCTTCTTCATAGGGACATATTCTTCCAGCTCCAAGTAGTCAGTTGACCCTTGCGTCCCTTCGCTTGTGCCCTGTCCCCCAATGCCCCACCCCCACCCCGTCACAGTCCCTACGACAAATGGTAGGATCCACAAGCCAGGCTGACGCAAGAGTCAAGGACAGGGGGTGGGGGGTAGGGGAGAAAGGACAGGGACACAAATACGTGGTAATGGAAAGAGAACTGACTGAATTGTACACCTGGAACATATGTAATTTTTACTAATCAATATCACCCCAATAAATGTAACAATAAAATAAAATAAATTACAGATCAGCAAAGCAAAACAAACTAAGAGTCAAGGACATTTGAAAATATCCCAGGAGCTCCTGGCTTCTATTCCAAGGCTGAACCTGTCACCCAGGGGACAGAGACTCTGGGGACTGTGGAAGGTGGGCTTCTGCTGGGAGTCACCGTCACTTTGATTATCCTGTGGTCTCGGTATGAGCCCATGCATGCCGGGAGTGTCACTTCTAGCTCTGTGAGTGTATGTGTCGGGGTCCCCCTCGGTGACATACAAGGTCTGACCAGGACAATCTCCATGGTCCAGGTGGGGCTCTGCCAGGGAAGCCCCTTTCTCCTTCCTCATGCCTGGAATGTAGCCACCAGCCCAGAGCCCCCTAGCCTGTTTGTGCTGAAGGACTAGTGTCAGATCCAGATGGGGCAGGAGAGGATGAGGGCTTCCAGGGTAGCCTGGCTGAGCGATGGGCAGGAAAAATGGGCCCCTCGATGCCCTTCGGTGTCCTCAGTCTGTGCCCTTGTGGGGCTTCTCTTCCCTGAGAGTGTGAGGTAACCCTGCGACAGGAAATACTTTGTCCAAATAGCCACTTCCCCTGGGAAGAGTACCCACAGGGTTCCCCAGTCAGCTGCAGAGCCCCCTTGGTCACGTTGTGGCCGCGTGGTCTGCTGGGCACATGATGGTGCATCTGGCTGGGCCGGGCAGAATGCAACTTCCTGATATGGAGTGGGCGGGGTCTGGCGTGAGTTAGACAGCCCCCAGGGCTGACTTTGGGGAAGTGACTTTATCTTCTTGTTTGTCTAACGGAGAAAGTAGTGATTCCTGCCCCTGGGGCTGAAGTGAGGATGAAAGGGACAGATACCCCATTATTAGTCTACAGTGGCCTCTGGGGGGATGAGGGGCTTTTCTTGATTCCTTTGTCGAGGCCAGTGGTGCCTACAGTCCCCAGCAGTCTGTGGGCACCTCTGTAGCTCCATCCCTGCCTGTACCTCAGCTCAGGAGCCGTGACAAGTTCCTGTGCTGACACCAACCTTGTGGGATGATAAGCCAATTGCAAGATCATCCAGGCACCTAGCAAATGGCAGGCAACATCTGTGGTGCTCAGAGCCCCAGGGATGCTATGGACTAGTGCCTAGGAAGCCCCCACCCCCACCCAGGCTATGAGCAACTGGGGCCTCCCTGTTGTGCCCTGGGAGGGCTCCTGGGCCTGCGGAGTGTGCAGGGCTCACAGGGCTCCCTGAGATGGGGAGCTTTTGGGCGGCCTGGGGCTCTTCTGTAGCATCCTTCACACACTGCATTCCTGCAGCCAACCAGACCCCAACCGTTTTGACCGTGACCGGCTCTTCAGCGTGGTGGCCCAGGGTGTCCCCGAGAAGCTGGCTGGGCTACCAGAGTACCTGAGCCGGACCAGCAAGTTCCTCACCGACTCGGAGTACACAGGTGGGCTGCCCTGTGGCCAGAGTGCCATGTCCTGCTGGCTATGCTGAGACCAAGCTGGCTAGGGGGGGCTTGACCATGGTCAGGAGCCAAGGGCAAGTGTTCTTAGCAGCCCTCATGCAGGGGGCCCTGCTGACAGAGTCAAGGACACCTGCTTGTAGTCATAGCTGTGCCGACCTCTGCCAACCCCAGCCCACCTCAGTGGCTAAATGGATACTCGTGGGCCTCTTTGATGCATTCCCTCCCATCCTTCTCTTCCTCTTCCTCTTCCTTCCTTCCTTCCTTCCTTCCTTCTTTCCTTTTTTTCTCTCTCTCCCTCCCTCTCTTCGTTCCTTTCTAAATAACAGCATTGTTGAGCTATAACACATATATCATATGCTTACCCATCTCAGAGCACTCTTTGCCCAAAATCTAAATATCTTATTGCTTGGGATGATTGAAAAAAAATAACTTAGGCATTCTAGAAGATTCAAATAATAATGAAATGTACAAACATGAGGGTAACGCCTCTGTCATCCTGGACCCCTGTTAATGATTTGGGATACATCTTTTCAAACTGTTTAAATATGTTAGGTGTACGAGGGCTGTCTGGGGGAAAAACCCAGCCATCAATGCCTCTATTTTTCATATCACATGGCTGGATAGTTTCCAGACAGCCCTCGTATATTTACTAAATAGGGTCATGCCATGTGCACTAATTTGTAATATGCTTCCCACCACACACACTCGTACTAATATCCTGTAGTACTTTCCATTTCTATGCATATAGTACCTCTAACTGGGTTGACCACACATACCGTTTGACAGGACCATTGTTCTGGGACATCTGGTCGGCTTACCTCTAACTCAGTCACTTTACAGCAGCCAAGTTTTACATTGTGTTGATTTGTCATAATTTCATTGACGAATTCCTTATTTAGGTGTGTGTAGGTTTTGGTCTCAACGTACTGTGTGCCAGGCCCTCTGCTACACTAATATTCCCTGGAATATTCCCATTTTCCAGTGAGGAAAACTGAGTTTCACAGAGGCCAAGTGAAACTCTGGGGAGACAGAGCCATTAAGTGGTGGGGCCACTTAACAAATACTGTTCTGAATGTTCTTGTGCAGGTAACATTGCACATGTGACAAATGACATCTTAGAAACAATTTCTAGGGCAGAAATGGTCATCACTGGGGCCTTAGTACCCTGCACCATGGCCGTGCTTCCACCGTCCTGTGTGGCAATCTTTTTTCTCCTCCCAAGACACATCTTGGAACTCCCTGGTCCCCGTTCCTGTCCCCTTGTCCCACAGAGGGCTCCACGGGGAAGACATGCCTGATGAAGGCTGTGCTGAACCTTCGGAATGGGGCCAACGCCTGCATCCTGCCGCTGCTGCAGATCGACCGGGACTCTGGCAACCCCCGGCCCCTGGTGAACGCCCAGTGCACGGATGCGTACTACCGAGGCCACAGCGCCCTGCATATCGCCATCGAGAAGAGGAGCCTGCAGTGTGTGAAGCTGCTGGTGGAGAATGGCGCCAATGTGCATGCCCAGGCCTGTGGCGACTTCTTCCAGAAGAAAAGCCATGGGACTTGTTTCTATTTTGGTGAGCAGTCTCTCTTGGTTAAATGGAGGCCGAGTGGGGTCACACAGTTAATGGATGATGCCCCTGAAGCTGGCCCTTTAAACCAGGTCTGTCTGACCCTGAGGCCCATGTTTCTTTCTAACCACTAGGCTGTGTGCAAAAGCAGTTTGTCTTTAAGGGACATTTATCCTTGTCTGGGCAAGGAGGCTGGTGACACACCCAAACCTAGACCAGGCAAGGCTCAGGAATGGCTGCTCTAACTGGCGTGCAGCAAGACTGGACTCAACAGGTCTGGCTAATGGGTGTCCATGTGAGGCAGCAGTGCAGCTGGGCTCTGTGGAAGGACAGAGAAAGAGGCAGGGGAAGGGAGAACCCCATTGGCTGGTCCCTGTCCTGCTCCCTTAGATGGTAAAGAGCTCTGGTCCCCTCTCCTTTGTGTCAGAACCCGCAGGGCTGCCCTTACTGGAGCAGGGCTCATCCTTTCCTGTTCCAAGGGGGCCTGGCCTTCTGTCCCAGCAGCGTGGGGCATAGGCAGGTGGCAGCTGGGAGACCTGAGGCCCACGCTGCCTCCTTGGCTCCCAGGTGAGCTGCCTCTCTCTCTGGCCGCGTGCACCAACCAGTGGGATGTGGTGAGCTACCTCCTGGAGAACCCGACCCAGCCTGCCAGCCTGCAAGCCACCGACTCCCTGGGCAACACGGCCCTGCACGCCCTGGTGACGATCGCAGACAACTCTGCCGAGAACAGTGCGCTGGTGATCCGCATGTATGACCGACTCCTCCAGGCTGGGGCCCGCCTCTGCCCCTCCGTGCAGCTTGAGGACATCCCCAACCAGCAGGGCCTCACGCCCCTGAAGCTGGCTGCCAAGGAGGGCAAAATCGAGGTGAGTGACCAGCCCCCTCCAACTCCCCACCTTTCCCAGCAGCAGCCGGACACACCCTGAGATTCCTACAGAAAGAGCCTAGGGTGGTCTAGATCAGTGACTCGGCTGACCAGATGTCCTGTTCGAAACAGGACAGAATCTCTGTTCTCTGTTCTGTTTAAAACGGGACACCTAGTCAGCCTACTCAGTGGTCTCCCAGTTTTTCAACCAAACCCTGCTATTAGTAAGAACTTCGTCATCATGCCTATGTGTATTTATTGATAAACTAGATCTGAACTACTGAACTAATATTCTACATTATAAAACACAGGGATTGTTAAAAAGTCATTTGGGTTTCTTGATTAGGAGACAGTCTTTTCATATCCTTGCCTATTCTGCTATTAAATTGGCTATTAAGTTTTCTTCATCTCGATGGGTATGTAGCCTTTGTAATGAGCTTATTAGCGGTGTCTGCCGCAGCCCCGCGGGTGGAGGGCCGCCATGCAGGGTACCGAGAGTTTCCCAGACCCAGCTCGCGCCGCCTGCCCTGCAGATTTTCAGACACATCCTGCAGCGGGAGTTCCTGGGGCCATGCCAGCCACTGTCCCGCAAGTTCACCGAGTGGTGCTATGGGCCTGTGCGCGTGTCGCTGTACGACCTGGCCTCCGTGGACAGCTGGGAGGAGAACTCGGTGCTGGAGATCATCGCCTTTCACTGCAGGAGCCCAGTGAGCCTGCAAGGGGGGTGGGGGTGGTAGGGGGCCTGCAGGTGTGTGTGTCTGTGTGTGTCTGTGTGTGTGTCTGTGTGTGTCTGTGTGTGTGTCTGTGTGTGTGTCTGTGTGTGTCTGTGTGTGTGTCTGTGTGTGTGTCTGTGTGTGTCTGTGTGTGTCTCTGTGTGTGTGTCTGTGTGTGTAGGGGGCCTGCAGTGGGGTGCTGAGTGTCGGAGGCCTGATGGTACTCTCTGCAAGGTCCACACCTCAAGCTGCCTCCCTGACCTCACCTGCCCCATTCCAGTGTCAGTGGCTGCCCTTCCTGACCCCAGATTCATTCCATACTCCAGTCCCACCCAATGCAGGGATCACACTGGGGTCCGGGTAGCTACCCCTGTGTGCCTCTCGCTGACCAGCACCTACTCTGTACCCAGAGGACAGGCTCTCAGGGTGCAGGGGTCACTCGGGGCTCCCCCTTGTCCTTTTCCCTCCATTCGTCAGCCCTTGCTCCCGCTGGGGCCAGCGTGCGGGGCCCACTGTACATACCTGCTGAGCATCCTCGTCTCTCACATCCCCACCACAGCACCGGCATCGGATGGTGGTTCTGGAGCCACTGAACAAGCTACTGCAGGCGAAGTGGGACCTGCTCATCCCCAGGTTCTTCCTCAACTTCCTGTGCTACTCGATCTACATGTTCGTCTTCACCGCCGTCGCCTACCACCAGCCGGCCCTGGAGAAGGCAAGGCCGGGGCCGGGGAGGTGGGGGCACGTCCTGGGAAGTCTCCCGGAAACAGCCACCGGAAAAGCTGGGGCGGGAGGGCCACGACCCTGCAAATGCTAACCCTGGGAATGGGCTGCCTGAGTGACACGCTCTCACCTGGCTGGTGACAGTGGACGCCAGCGCCGGAGAAAGAAGGACAACGGTAACAGTTCATACGTGGGGCACACCGTACGTGAGAGAGGACCCTAAGTGAATGACGTGTGGCACCTTACTTAACCCACGTTCCCAACAACCCTCTGAGGTGATGAGCTATTATCAGCCACAGTTTACCGTTGAGAGAAAGGAGGCACAGAGAGGTTAAGGAACTTATCCAGGGTCACATAGGCTGTCAGTGGTGGAGATGGGATCAGAACCCGGTCTGGCTCCCAACTCCATGCCCCCAACTGCTACACACTGTGCCTCTCCATAGACTAGAATCCAGGGGTCCTGCCCCGGAGCCCGAGTTCCCTCTGCTGCCTCGAGTGGCCTCTGCACACTTATGCTCACAACGGGCCCTTGGCGCTGGCTCTCAGAAGGAGAGCTGTTGGCTCGGGGGGTGCCCCTAGGTCCTACCCGAGAATCTCTTCACAGGCCCTCCTCCCCATGAAAGTGACAGCCGGCAACTCCATGCTGCTGCTGGGCCACATCCTGATCCTGCTTGGGGGGGTCTACCTCCTTATGGGCCAGGTGAGGGCTCTCCCATTCCTTCTCCACGCCCTGCTTCCACGCTGCCCATGGCTCCCAGCCCACCCAGGAGCAAATCTAGAACTACCCTCGGAGGGAGGTAACCGTCGTCCCTTCATTTACAGGGTTGAACCCTGACCTGCCTCCTGGCAGCTGACGCCCTTGCCCTCTGGGGCTGGGCACTCCCTGTGCTGTGCTTTCTGGGGTTCCCACAGGGGAGCAAACGGCTCCCATGATCCCTCAGCAATGCTGGCTCTGCTCCCCAGGGAATCGGGCTGGAAGCTGCTGCCAGGTCCCTGGGCTGGGGCATTCCTCACTTGGGGAGTACAGAGGGTCGGGGCAGGTGGGCTCAGCCCAACGCCCCCAGCAGGACCTCTTCAGGTAAAAATTCTGCAAGCTTGCAGGAGACAGGCTGGGCCATGCCACTGAGACTCTCTCAGAGAGGACAGGACCTGGGCAGCAAATCCAGGCTGGCTGGCCTCAGAGTGGCCCCTGGGAGGCCAGGGAGAGGGGAGGGAGAGGCAATGATGAGTTCTTCATCTCATTCCACAGGAGCCAGGGGTCCCCTGGCACTTATAGGTGTCTGTGGATGGCTTCAGACAGGGTCCAAATATTTCTTAGCTATCAGCCAAATTCAGGAGCCCCTCCAAAAAGGCAAAGCTGTGCCACCCCGACATAGTCCTGGCCAGCAGGCAGGGAGCATGGTCAGAGCCAGGGCAACAGGGCTGCTATTGTGGCCTGGGGAGCAGATTTCAGTCCCCTGTCCCCTTCCCTCCCCCGCAGCTGTGGTATTTCTGGAGACGCCGGCTGTTCATCTGGATCTCGTTCGTGGACAGCTACTTTGAAATCCTCTTGTACGTGGGGCTTCACTTCTCCTTCATCTCGGGCCTGGGAGAGGAGGACGTGGCAGAGGATGCCAGGGCCAGGGAGCACCAGGGTGTTGGGACGGCAGGCCAGGCCAGACCCAGGAGGCTGGCTTTCTAACCTGGGGCTACCTCTACACCCCCATCCTTGTACATCAAGCATGTCCAACTCGCGACCTACAGGCCGCATGCGGCCCAGGCAGCTTTAAATGCAGCCCAACACAAATTCGTAAACTTTCTTAAAACATCATGAAAATTATGCACGGGCCTTTTTTTTTTTTTCTTTTTTTTTAGCTCATCAGCTAGTGTCAGTGTATTTTATGTGTGGTTCAAGACTATTCTTCCACTGTGGCCCAGGGAAGCCAAAAGGTTGGACACCCCTGGTGTAGATCGTTCACTGAGCTCTTGCTATGCATCCATGGAACCTGAGCTCTTTCCATGCCTTGTGTCATTGAATCCTCACCAATGCTCAGGCATGGTGACTGTGGCCCGTCGTCTTACAGGGGAGGGAACTGAGGCCCATAGGCAACCTGGGACAGAGTCAGGCCCTCATGGGTGCAGCCCCGGATGGAGGGAGAACTTACCCATCAGGCTGACGGGAAGAGGCAGGGGTGGTGGGCCTGGCGTGTGGGGGCTGAACGGGCCTTGCCAAGTGGCCTGCAGCTGACACGGACCCTGCCCCCACGCAGCCTGGCCCAGGCCCTGTTCACAGTGCTATCTCAGGTGCTGTGTTTCCTGGCTATTGAATGGTACCTGCCCCTGCTGGTGTCCTCACTGGTGCTGGGCTGGCTGAACCTGCTTTACTACACACGCGGCTTCCAGCACACAGGCATCTATAGCGTCATGATCCAGAAGGTGAGTGGCGGGGGCGGACCCATGGCAGCCGCACCGGGCAGGGCGGGACAGCACACCCCAGTGGGACTCCTTTGGGCCTTGGCAGGCAGGCGCCTGGGGAGAGGAGAACATGAGCATGTGTCTGCCTGTGTCTCCTGCACCCAGACACTCCGTGAATATGAGTGTGCACATAGCTGCTCTCAGGGGTCTGTGCTTTACACACATAAACAAACACCTGCTCGTGTGTGTTTGCAAGTGCCCACATGGGAGCCACATGCATCCTTGCACACGGAAGGAGCAGAGACGATGCAAGCTCCCCTGTGCGCCTGTGCCCCGAGACATCTGGGCATATGGGTGTGTCTGCATTTGTTTATTTAGTCAACAAATGTTTAGGAAGTACACGCTACGGGCCAGGCCCTGCTCTAAGTGTTGGGAATATATTATACTATTTTGTTCATGAACAAAATAGACATGTCCTTGCTCTTTTGAAGGTGACATTCTAGTAGGGGAAGTGAAAACACCAAGAAAGCAAATGAGAGCATTACAGACAGCTGAAGGCTACGAAGGAACTACGTAGCACAGCATGATGATGACTGGGCAGAGGGTGCTTTAGATAGGCTGGTTTCTCTGAAGTAGTCACGGTTGGGACCTGAAAGAATGACTCAGCAGAGACACAAGGAAGAAGCAGTCGAAGCAAAGGGAACAGCAAAGAGAAAGGCCAGGAGCCAGATCGAGGGACAGAGTGAGGAGGCTGGGAAGCGTGAGGGACAGGCAGAGGGACGAAGTTGGGGGCGGGGCTCGTCGGCCACAGGGAGGGGTCTAGTGGCCCGGGAGGTTTTCAAAAGCTTTCACTGTGGTAAAACAGGCATAAGAACATTTACCATTGTAACCATTTTTCAGTGTACACTCACATTGTGCCACCATCAACCCCATCCATCTCCAGAACGTCATCTTCCCGAGCTGAAACTCTGTCCCCATTAACACTCACTCCCTGCTCCCCTCCCCCTCCCACCGCCCCCAGCCCCCACCACGCTACCTTCTGTCTCTATGAATTTGATGACGCTAAGGACCTCATAAAAATGGAATCCTACAGTATTTGTCCTTTGGTCACAGGCTTATTTCACTTAGTATCATGTCCTTAAGGTTTACCCACGTTGTAGCGTGGGACATGACACGCTTCCTTTCTAATGCTGAGTAATGTTCCATCGTATGTGTAACCCCACTTTCTCTATTCACCCATCAATGGACACTGGGGTTGCCTCCACCTTCTGGCCACTGTGACTAATGCTGCTATGAACACGGGGGTACAAATACCTGTCTGAGTTCCTGCGTCTAATTCTTTTGGGTATAGACCCAGACGTGGAATTGCTGGATCACATGACAACTCTGTGTTTCATTTGTTTGACCCTGGAGGGTTTTAAGCAGGAAAATCATGTGACCTGATGTAACAGATTATTTAACGACCCATCGGCTCCGAGTAGTTCCATAGGGCCCTGTACACGCACACGTTTGTGTATATGTGTGTGTGGGGGTACATGGAAACCCATGCTCAGGGTCAAAGAAAGAGCTCGGAGACGTATCTGGTGGACCAGCCCCCCACTCGGGGTGCGTGTGTTCTAGGTCATCCTGAGGGACCTGCTCCGCTTCCTTCTCGTCTACCTGGTCTTCCTCTTCGGCTTCGCTGTTGGTAAAAGCACCCCACTAGCCCCTGCCCATCCCTTGCCTGCCCTGTACACCCTCAAGCCTGCCTGTGGGTCTCCGCAGGCTGAGGGCCCCCTTCTTTCTACTCTCCTGCAGCACTGGTGAGTCTGAGCCGGGAGGCTCGGAGCCCTGCAGTCCCCACGAGCACGAATGCCACGGAGACAGTACAGTCCGGGGCGGGACCAGAAGATGAGGGGGGTCCCTCAGCCCCGTACAGTGGCATCCTGGACGCAACCTTGGAGCTCTTCAAGTTCACCATCGGCATGGGCGAGCTGGCCTTCCAGGAGCAGCTGCGCTTCCGCGGGGTGGTGCTGCTGCTGCTACTGGCCTATGTGCTGCTCACCTACGTGCTGCTGCTCAACATGCTCATCGCCCTCATGAGCGAGACTGTCAACAGCGTCGCCACTGACAGCTGGAGCATCTGGAAGCTGCAGGTGCCCGGGGGAGCTCCCGTCCCCTTGCCCAAGTTCTGGGCCCCGTGAGGAGCAGGCAGGACAGCTGAGCAGAGACCCCTGGAGGGGGTCCCCGGTGGCCTCGCCCTCGTCTGCGTCTCCATCATCCATTCCTTCCTTCATAGGGATGCTGTGAGGAACAGATAAGCTCAGACCTAAAGCCCTTAGGACAGGGCCTGGCACACAGTAGGTGCTCATGGTAGTAGTTGTTGTCGTCGTCATCGTGATTAAGTATTTCTGAGTGCCTGCTCTGGGGACAGGCACAATCCTAGGTCCTAACCATGAAGCAGAAAAAAGACAAAAGGTTTGCCCTCACATACCTCCCATTCTGGGCTCATCGTCTGTTAAACGGGGTCGGGGTCGGTTTGGTGGCGGAGGCAGGCAGGCTGTGCCATCCTGGACACTCTACATCCTGATGTCCCTCATGCCAGTCTGTAAGTGGGGAAAGTCAGACTCAGAGGGGTTAAGGGCCTAACACCACGCAGGTAACCGGAAGTCAGAGCAGGATTCCAGCCCGTCATGTACTTAGTGGACTTTGGGTTGTACTGCAAGGTGCTGTGCTACATCTTCCCAGTTGCTCTGTCTGATGTGTCCCTTGTCCCCAGAAAGCCATTGCTGTCCTGGAGATGGAAAATGGCTACTGGTGGTGCAAGAGGAAGAAGCAGCGGGCAGGGGTGAAGGTGACAGTTGGCACCAGGCCAGATGGTGGCCCTGATGAGCGCTGGTGCTTCAGGTGGGTGAGGGGACAGGGGAGGGCAGCTGGCGCAGGCCCGCCAAAGTTCCCTGAAAACCAGGGAGCACTGCCAGTACCCAGGGATGCTGGGAAAGGCAGAGATTAGCACTGCCAGGGGATTCTGCTCTCCCCCCCCCCCCAGGCAGGTGGCTCCCATAGGCTTGAGGCTGCCACTGCCCATCAATCTCCCTGTCTGGCCATCTGCCTGTCCCACTGGCTTAAACTGAAGGTCCCTCCCTCCTGGTCCCTGACCTATCTTTCTGGCCTGAAATGGGGTACAGTTAGGAGGCCAAGAAGCCACGGGACCCTCTGGTTACAGCACACTGGCCTTGCCCTGACTGGCCTGCCCTCCCAGCTGACCACTGACCACAGAGGCTATACCCCTTCCATAGAGAACAAACCCATCCATGCCCAGGGATGGCATGAGCACTGAGAGGAAATCTGGTGACAGGTGCACAGCCAGAAACCCATCTTCACACGACAATAGTTAAGCAAGGAGAAGAGAGGGTCTTACGCATGTAGAGTGGCCAGAACCTGGGAGCATACAGACACACCTGACCTAACTTCTTCTCTGGGTGTCCAGGGCACCCAGATCACTGTGAACCATCTGAAGGGACAGATGCCTGTTCCTCCATGTGATCACCTGGCCCAGAGGGCAGCAGGCTGTTAGCAGCAAGGATAGGACTCAGTGGGGTCAGTGGGTGGCCCAGTGTCGTTCTGGAATGTCTGCTCCGTCCACCCCCTGCGGGGGCTGGGGCCCTTCTCCTTCACCATGGGCTTCCACAGACTAAGAGCTGCTCTTGTTGTCCTCAGGGTGGAGGAAGTGAACTGGGCTGCCTGGGAGCAGACGCTGCCTACAGTGTGCGAGGAACCCTCGGGGCCTGGTGACCCCAGTGAGTATCCACGAGGAGAGACAGAGTGTGTGTGCGTGCACCTGCTTAGCCGAGACGTGGGGCAGGACCTGTGCTGTGGACATGCCCCAGCTCCATGCATTTAAAGGACTGCTCCCCTTAAAGTGGTGCTTCCCTCCTTTCCTTTCCACTTTAGCCTCTCAGCAGGCCTGTTTGCAGTTGGTCGGTCACCTGGGAAAACCTCTGAGGCTGTAGTGCTTTCTCCAGCCCAGCCCTCATGCTGTTCCACCTCCACATCCCCGTCCCCTTCTCCTGACCACCTGCTGCACCCTTCGCCCATTGGGGTGCCAGTCCTGGGTTGAGCCTGGGGACCCACGTGATAGAGGTCCCCCTACCCAGCCTATAGCTCAGGTGAGCTCTTCCTGAGCCCCCACTGGCTCTACCTAGGTCACCTTGCTGACTGGAGCACCCGGGTTTTCCCCACGAAACGAGACCCCAGCCCCTTCCCACCTCTAGCTCCCACATCTCTGAGGAGAAGCCATTTCCTATTCCCCTCCCATCTCTCAGGGCCTGCGTCCTCTCCATCCTAGTGTGGCCATGGCCTCTCCTATCCCCAGCCTGCTGCCTCCCACCCAGAATGACTCCTCCCTCTCACTCAGAGGCCTGGTCTCTCCACAGCACGCTGTTTCTGGAACCTTCAGTAGCTCCTACCTTATCTTCGGTGTCTTCCGTTAGCTCTCCTCCTCTCCTTTATTGTTTGCTTTCTGACAGACTCCACTTGCTCCTATCTACAGAAAGTGCCCTCCCTGCTCCTGTCCACATCTGCCACCTCCCTTATGGGCTGGGACCCCCCCTCTCCTATGAACTCTCTGAGCACCTAACCCTCACTTCCCTCCAGCTCTTCAGCAAGTTTCACATGTTCTGGTTTCTCAAGCAAAAGGCTGTCACCTCCAGAGACCTTACACTCCTGGCCAGGAGGCCCGTCTCTGGCTCATGGCAGGAGTTCAGGAAATGCTTCTGGAAGAAGGCAGGGAGAGCCCTTGCTAGGGACTTCAGGATCTCCTGCTGTGTAAGGGGAATGATGTGGTTTCATGGCTGTGGCCTCCTCCTGTGTCCCCAGCACTTGTCTCCTGGGGACACACACTGAGGGCCAAGTCACAGTGCGCTTTATCCTCTTTACAGGCTCCATGAAGGACCCTGCCCTGGCCTCCCAACCTGAGGAGGACAGTGCTTTGGAGGAAGACCATCTGCCCCTCCAGCTCCTGGAGTCCCACTGAAGCCAGATACAGCAGGAGGCCAGAAGAACAGGAATCTTCCCAGCCCTACCTGCTGGTTCTGGGGTCCCCAGGGAACGTTAGTGGCAAATATCAATAAATATTTTCTCATGACTGATTCTTCCACAAAGTTTTTGAGCAAAATCACCAGGCCCATGGGTTGGCTGACATCTGCATGACTCTATGAGCACAAGCCTGCATCTGGGGCTGGGTTGCTCCCACCCTGGCCTGGGCACAGGTGACTCTCACCTGCTGTCCCCCAGCCTCAAGACTGTCCTATTCCTGGATGCAGGTAGCTGGCTGGGGCACTGTGCCCATTGTCATGGCAGACATGTGGTGGTGGACATGGGCTAACACAGCCAGCCACCTGTTCTCCGTCTCTCACAGCCTCTAGACACCCCTTCAAGCCACCTCCAAGATGTCTCTCAAAGCCTCTGAGCTCCTTAGCTTAGTTGAGATTCTGAATTTTTGCTTTCTCTTCCCATTGGGCTTCCTGCCCAATTCCTGACCCTGCAAGCTGTTCTCTGCAGGGCAGCCTGAGGGGCTTCCTAGGACCCAAGAGAAGCATGGTACCTCTATGCTCGCCATTGCCCACAGAAGCACTCTAGCTGGCACCCCCAGCCCTTTGCTGTTTTGCCCAAGCATTTCCACACACCCCTGCTGTCCCCCATGTTCTCCTTAGCACTTTCACTAAATTCTTCATGCAAGCTGATGGACCTCCTGGGTGTCTGACACCTTGACTTGGTTTTTGTTGGAAACCTCTTCCTTCCAATAAGATCCTACAGTAATTTCTAATTGCCTTTCCAATTTACTCCAGTCACAATGAATTGCTCTCCTTGGAGTACTGTGTGTTCATAGGATGTGTATATGCAAGGATTGCATTTTTTTCTTTTTTAAGTGGGAAAGCCCTGGGCATGTTCGTATGCTTAAAAGAAAGCATTCGCAGGAAGCGAGGTCTCCATTGCTGGTGAGATCGGGGCTTGGATGAAGAAGACCGGGATAATAAGGAGAGAAAGGGAGGGAGCGTAGTGGCTCGCTCCTCGGAGGCCATTCTAAAGAGGAGGCGAGAGCTGTCAGTGCGCGGGGGCAGAGAGGCTCCGCGGGTATTTTAAAGTACTTAATGGGGAGAGAGCAAAGCCTCTTCGAATTAGGACCAGCTACCGCCGAGCCAACGCTCTGCAGGGTTTCACGTTTCTTATCTCACGTGACTCTCAGAACAAATTCCTGTGGCGCCAGCATCTCCATTTTCCAGATGAGCAACAGGAACCACACAAAGGATGAATAACTTGCTCAAGGTCAAGCGGCGAAGCAGCGACCAGTAGGGGGAGCTGTACCGTAACGTAAAGGGGAAGCGCATTCCAGCGCCCGCGCAGGCGCCCTGGGACCTCGCCGCGCGCCTGTGGCCCAGAAGTCCCTAGGCTGTGGAAGAGACCATCAGCTCTAAAGTAGGGGGCAGTCCTTGGGTGGTACGGAGCCCGTATAGTTAAATGGGGTGGGAGTTCCCATGAGTCTTTGCCAGTTTCACCCTACGTTCTGTAAAGAGTGGAATGTTCCAACTCTTTAAGTGCTTGGGACGCGACCAAAACCACCTTTTCATTATAGCTGGTATGGAGGTAAATGGTTCCTGTATTTGGCGCTGGTAGTTGGTGGCAAGAGCACATGAGCGGGCGCCATCCTCAGCTCTTGTGTCCAATGCTTGGAAGATGTTTTCGGGGAGCTTAACTGAAGGGCGGCTTCGCCCATGTGGGCTTCGGGACGGCTGGTGTGGCTGGGTGATGAACACAGTGCGTGTTTGTTGTCCAGCCCCGCTGCCCTCTCTGGAGCCTGAGGTCCCCGATGACCGGGGTCCCTTTCCCTGGACTCGCCCTTGGGATTGAGCAAACCCGGCAGAACAGGGTAAGTCGGGGTCTTTACTGCACGTGGATGAGGTTTGTGATGGGACCACAAGGAAAACTTGCTTGACTGTCCTGATGATACGAATATTAGGAAGTGCCGTCAGATGCGATAACTGACGATGTTTATGCCAATCTGACCACAGTCGCTGAAACAGCGACAGTTTAGTTTGACTTTATCTACCAGAGTCTGCCCTACATGCATGTTCGTCTTTCATATTTCATTCAGGTACCAGACCCACTGTAGAGGATGGAAATTGGGGACGGCATCCCATCCTGAGGTAAGCCTGAGTCTAGGTAGGGTTGAATACAGAACTTACCTGCACCATTTGTTACTTTAAGCTGATACATAGTTATTAATATTTACATATTTAACATAATGATATGCACTACCTTATTACTTAATTGCAATGGCTCGGAGATGACTGCTCCTAACCTCAAACTATTTAAACCTTAGCTGTATACATAAACAAACTGTTCAAATGCATCCTGGCTGTTTTTAAGGCAACATTTAGCTTGGTTCCAGTTAAAGTCCAGGGTTTTGTGGCAGTGCTGGGCGAGGTGAGGTGCTTGACTTTGAGGAAATCACTAATAGGAAGTGCTATCAGCAGTGATAACTGACAATCAACTGCGGGCAACAAGTCCTCACAGGGTTGTGGGTGCCAGGAATAAGTTACTTTGAACTGTCTGTGACCCTCACTTTTTAAATTCATTTAGGTTGCAAATTAGTCCCTCATTTCCCAAGGACTGGCAGCCCTTCAGCAATGGAGTATTGGAGTGAGGAGCACTGGCCTCCCCTGAGGTGAGCTTGGTCTGCAGAGCAGTGGTTGAGAGTGTTTGCAGTTAAGTTGAATTATGTGAAATTGCTGTCAGGTCAGGTATTGGCAGTGGAGCAGAGCAAACTCAGGGGTACTTTTACCTTAGAGTTGTACAATCCCAAGCAAATTCCTCCCTGCTCTCAGATGTAGCTTTCCTCATCCTTAAAAATGATAGGTTTATGTTGAAAAGAATACTGTGACTAAATGGTTACAAACTCAAGAAGCCAACTAGAACTAATGTCTTAGGGACTCTTGTTAGGATGGATGTAAATTTGTGCTGAGGCCATGGATCAGAGAACTGTCTCGTTCCTCCCGCACCTGCTGGTTGCTTATAGGTATCTATTCACTCCCCAGGTTTGGAATGCTGACAGAATCAGTGTAATTTTAAAGCTGGCAGTAGTGACCATGGCAGCAGCACTCAGCCCGAGAAAAGAGGTAAGATTTGGTCTGAACAGTGATTGCCCCCCATGGCAGAATGAATGCACAGGTGGTTTTAAGTTGATTTGCAGAAGAAGGTATCAAATGATGAAGTCACCCAAAATAGCTGGAATTACCGGCAGATTGTGTAGTGGTGAACCTAAGGTTTTCTGAAGATACCTTTCATACTATGATGACTCTTGTTTGGAGTAGAGAGTAAGACTGATATTTAGTCTCTTTGCAGGCTCATTTCCCAGAGGATGGTCAGCCATGGTGCCACAGGGCAGAATTTGAAGTCCCAAGAACCAGTAGCATCCATCAGCTTGGACTCTGAAAACCTCTGTTTCAACTTTTGGTGTAGAAACCTAGAAACCTGCTCACCTTGTGCTGAGTATCAGGCCATTCTTATTAATATGGCACCAGGAAAGGGGTTTGGCAGCCTTTTTCTAGGACTGGCACTTTGGTGTCATTAGATTGATGTTTTCTCGTGTCATCCTTTGCTCAAAAAGAGCTACTGTATGTACATTTTAATATTGTATTAATTATCTTGGGCAAGGGTCTGAATTCTTTAAGCTAGAAACATTTCCTCCTAAATGAGTATCTCCATGCAGTTACCATGACCTAACATTGTAATAAAGGATCGTCTTTTGTATTGGTTTCTTAAAAATGTATTTGGAGAATAGTTAAATTCGATCACTGCTGTCAAATATTAACACTTACCAACTTCCCTATGAGCAGCCTAAGCTGCCCTCCCCAGAACTTCAGATTTTGAGGGCAAAAATTCCAAAACATTTTAAGGCACCCACACACTGGAGTCTGGTCCCTGCTTCCTCTGGGCTTGCTTATTGTGCCTAGGAGAGATTTTTAAACTGCAGGTCTTGGGTAAAGGAGGATTAAAGCCTTTGCTCCCCCTTCTGCCAGCTGTGCTGGAGGTCTGGACCTCCAAGAGTTGGAAAAGTGCACTGACCTCATCCTGGTCCTCCAGTAGGTTTGGGGATGGTCTCAAAGTAATCACATCATTTTGGGAGCTCAGCAGGATTCCTACACCCTTTTTAAAAGCAAGCCTGCACACTGAACCATGTTCAAATCTGGTAAGTCTTTGAGGGGATACTAGGGTGTGAGAAGGCCTTTCCGTGTAGCCTGTGTGGGTACCACCTGCCCCAGACACCCTAAGATGCTCTGTATTGATTGGCTCCATGGACAGGCCCCTGGAATCATGGATTTGAGGGAAGTCTGAAGTGAGGAGCCTAGGGTCCCAGTGAGGAGGTAGCTGACCTTAAGTCCACAAGCCTGTCCCTTACCCCACCTCCTTTGTTCAGGAGTTCGGGTGCCAAGACTACAACCTGCCTCATGCAGGGGCACAGATTTCTACATCCTGGATTGGGTATGGGGCCCATATATACCTTTTCTGGGGTACAGCTCCAGCATCCCCAACCCACACTGTCCAGTCTGGGGAGGCTGAGGGCTGATGTTTTAAATAAATGACTTCTCAGGAGTCAGAAGGCAAGTAATGGGATTAACAAGGGCGCAGATAGGACCAGTGAGAAGTATCACGACCCCCCTACTTCCATGTCACGTCTGAGCTGTAGTGTCCCTGTCCTGATCTTCTGCAAGGGCCAGAGGGTCCCATCTAGGGTCCTCCTGTCCCACCATCCCATCCCGGGCCTCCTCGCCCCCACTGGGGCCTTCACCCAGCTCCAGGATGGTGGGCAGGTGGCCCTGCTTTGGGGAGCGCTTGCGCAGGCTGAGCAAGAAAGGCTGGGGCAGTGAAAAGATGTCCACGTTGTTGCCCAAGTCAATCCATGTGACATTGGGAAACTTGCTGGGGTCCTTGAGGGTGTCTGTGAGGTCCCGCAGCAGGGCTCGGGTGAGCCGGTTGCCATTGAGGGCCAGCGTGGTGAGGTGGGGCAGCGTGCTGAGTGCCGGCAGGAGCTGGAGGACCATGTCGTCAGTGAGGCCCGTGAAACCCAGCTCCACACTGTCCACTTGCTCCCCACACCGCTGCAGGTAGCTGCTCACCCGCTCCAGGTCACGGCAGGTCAGCGGGATGCCTGACAGGTCCAGTGTGTTGTCCAGAGGGCTCCCAGCCAGGACAGCCTTGAGGCTGAAAGGGAGGGGACAAGCAGGGTTTGAGCACATGGGGCCAGGCCTTTTCTCTGGAGGCAGCAGTGACACCACTAGAACTGGCCTCTTCTTCAGGGATGGCAGGAAACAGACCCCTAACCCTGTGCACTACCCCATATGTCAGCCTGGCTAGGCCCAGCTGGCTAGAGTTCAAGGGACCACAAGAGAAAGCCTGGGCACATCTGGGGCCACAGTGCCTGGATTTGCATCTTCACTCCTTTTCTTCCTACTCAGTGTGACCTTTAGTTAGTTCCTTAACCTCTCTGTGCCTCCGTTATTTTCCTGAAAAATAGAGCTAGTGGAGTGCTACAGGGTTGTTATGTGAAGTAAGTGAATGAATGCAAAGTATTTAAAACAGTGTCTTGTTTAGGTGAGTAACGAATAAACAGTTGCTGTTGTCATCATCAATCACTGGGCCTGAGCTTCCAGCTTTCCCAAGAGTGGCACAGGCTCTCTGAGGCTGCTTTTTTCAAGGTGCTCTTCTCCACCAAGTTGGGGAGCTTTAGGGAGAGCCCTGCAGGGGCAAGGGTGCAGGGATGTGAGGCTGAGTGTTCTCTGAGCCCTACCTGCTGCCACTCCTTGCTCTGGGGGCACCCCAGACAAGCCCTTAGACCCCAACTCCAGAGAGGGAGGCGGGAGGGGGTGTTAACAACCTAAGCATGCCATCCAAGGGCTTGGAGCACTGCCTGCATTTGTTTAGTGGCTGTTGCTGTCATGCTTACTGATGTTAACAAGTGGGCCTGTAATACCAGAGGAATAGGTAGCATGGTGAACAGCCTGTACCTGGGGTTTGAATCCAGCCCTGCCACTCACTGGCTGATGGTGAGGAGTCAAATGGCAACAGTAACGGCTCCTACCTTGGTAAATCCTTCCATAAGTGTTTGTCAGCAAGTGAATGCCACTTGCTGCCCTAGCCACTGAGGCCACAGTGCTGAACAGGGTGGGCAAGACCCCTGTTTTCCTTCTGCCAGGCAGAGGTGGGGCTACAACAAACCAGACAATGTGAAAGTAAAGTGAGAGGAGCTTGCCAGGCATGGCTGCTCTGTGAAGGTTCTCTGGTGTAAAGGAAACAGCAGGCCACCAGAAGGGTTGGGTAAGAGTTCCAGCTGCAGGAGTGAAGGTACAAAGGCCCTGAGGCTGGAAAGAGCTGGGCGTGTCTGTGAACCAGCAGGAAGGCAGCCCCGTGTCAAAGCAGGAGGGGAGAGACCCAAGTAAGCCCAAGTGCCCATCACTTCCGGGCCGTTTGCATTTCACTCCTCATGACAGGGAAGCCACCTGAGGGGAGTGAAGCTTCGGAATGAGTGACTTCTGAATGAACAATGGACTGAGTGCGCATGTGTGTTGGAGAGACAGAAGAGGCCACTGGATCCCAGCAGGGCTCAAATTGCCAGCTTTTTGATCCTAAAGAAATTGCTCACATCTCCTCCTAGCATTCCAGTCCTGTGGGTCCTCCTGCCCTGCTCTGTTCCCATATGTGGCCCCTGCCTTCAGCCTAGTGGGAGCCTCACTTCCTCCACCAGGGACAGCCCTCCCTAGGACTCATCTCCTGCCCCCCAATGCTCCATGGTCACTCACAAGAAAAGCAGGGTATGTCCTCCAGGAAGCCTTCCTTCCTCTCCACCTGCTTCCTGTCATAGCCCACAGGTTATGTTCCATGTACCCACCTCACCCCCAATTTTCAGAGGGCCATAAAAACCCTGAGGGTCCTCACTGCTGCAGGGGCCAGGGATATGCCTGGGGTCTGGGTTCCCCTAGGGGATATCCAGGAGAACTAGGGGGTGGAGGGATTCAGTGAGCATGCTCACACTCAGTGCACCAAGTATATGTCTCCCTCCCCACCCATCCATTGGAACAGGCTGTACTCCCCAGCTCTGACCCCAGAGACCAGGGCCATGCCTCCGTGCCTCTCATAGCTCATGCCCTCCTGGAATGCCCTTCCTCACTCCTGAATTCTCTTTTAATCTCACCTCCTTCAGGCAGGCTTCCAAGATAACCACCTCTGGTCCAGCTCTTCCCATCACTGCACTGCCCTGGGACAGGGTGCAGGGCACCTCACACCCAACCCAGCATAGGCAGATTTCAGGCCGCTCTTGTAGAAGGAGGCTGGGCAGGGCGTAGACTGGGGGAGTCGGGGGGCGGGGGTAGGGCAAACCCACTTCGGGTGACCATGACTCACCAGGCCTGTGGCTTCCTCTTCACCAACCCCCTGTGCCGCCTCCACTGGGAATGGGGGCTGAGATGGTAAGTCAGCTGCCGGCACAGCTTCTCCATGGCGCCCAGGGCATCACCTTCCTGCAGAGGTAACCACAAACAGGGGTGTACCTGCATTGCTGGAGCGGGGGTGGGGAAAACCCAGACTCCCATGTCCAGCTTCCTGTCCCTGCAGGAAGAGCAGGGCACCCCCAGGCTGAGCTAGGGGAGCCCTGATCTGTTGACTTATGGGATCGGTGTGCAGTCCCCATTGCAGAAGCCGTGGTTGTAAAGTGATCTGCACAAAGGTTTTGGTTTTATGTGAACTGGCTGCTAATGTCAAAAACAATGGAGCTTTATATAAAAGTCTGGATTCCAGGTGGTCTGACAATTGACTAGAGCCAAGCTGCTAGCTGATCCCTTAGCCAGGATTACTGTGGTCCCTACCACTCCCCAACACCTGGGGCCACTCTGCTTAATCACTGGTTCAACAAATATTTCCTGAGCACCTACTGGGTGCCAGGCACTTGTTCTAGGAGTTGGGGACATAGCCATAAACCTGCTCTGCATTTCACATAGTGGAGGAAAGTGAAATATTTTCACCATGTCTCTTCTAACCTATGTCTTCCCCAGCCCAATTCATTCATCTATGTTACCCATCAGCATTTGAGTTTGAGAGCTTGGGTTTTATGGTCTGAATTGTGTCCCTCCAAAAATTCTTAAGTTGAAGTCCTAATCCCTAACACCTCACAATGTCACTGTATTTGGAGATAGGGCCTCTAAAGAGTAATTAAGGTAAAATGAGGTCACTGGGTGGGCCCTGGCCCAGTGAGTGTCCTCGTGAGAAGAGATTAGGACACAGACGTACACAGAGGGAAGACTATGCAAAGACACATTGAGAAGGCAGCCATCTACAAGCCAAGGACAGTGGCCTCAGAAGGAACCAACCCTGCCCATACCCTGATCTTGGGCTTCCAGCCTCCAGAACTAGGAGAGAATACACTTCTTTTGTGTAAGTCATTCTGTTACTGCAGCCCTAGCAAACTAATACTCTGGGTTACAGAGTGCAGCAGAGAGATGCTAGAGAGACTCTAACTCTACCGCAAGGGAAGTCAATGCGACAGTCACTGAGTCCCAGGAGAGGGAGTGGCCCAGAGCATGTGCTGCTGCCAGATAGTCCAGTGCTGGATCAAGGGCTAGAGTGTCAGGGCTGAGATCCAAACCCACTTCAGCTCGATTCTTATCATCATCATCATCATCATCATCATCACTCTGCTAATGGACAAGCAGCATATTGAATAATTAAGGGCATGAATGTGGCACCAAACCAAGGAATGTGGCACAAAACCAAGGCTTTGTCACTTCCTCTGCGACCTTGTATAAATCACTTGACCTCTCTGTGCTTCTGAGCCGCACCTGTGAAGGGAAAACAGTACTGACCTCAGGGGATGTTGGGAGGATTCAGTGAGTTATTACTTGTGACATGCTCTGCATGTAGCCCTCCAGGAAGGCTTGGTGACCAATACCATGCTGCCCTGTGAGAGCAGCATGGACACACAGGACTCCGGCAGGGCAAAGAAAAAACATGACATCTGCCCAGGCTCAGATCTGAGCTGGGCTTTTAAGAGCAGATGGATTAGTCTGTCACTTATCCAAGGGCTTGGGGTATGGGGGGAGGGTGACAGCGTGGGGGCAGGTGACAATCCGAGGCCTGACTTCTTGCTACTTCCATGGCAACTTTGGTCCAGGCCACTATCCTCTGTGACCTGCATTAGTGCATACAGACATCATGCTAGGGCTTTCTGGAGTTCCCACAACACCCTGGTGTAGTTCATGCTTCCATTATCCTTATTTCACAGAGACTGAGGCTCGGTAGGCCAGGGCTGATGGCAAGACAAGAGGAGGAGATTCTGAGGGAAGGAGACAAGAGACAGAGGAGGGAGGACAAGGGGAGCTGAGGTCCAATGAGGTGAATTTCTGCACAAGGACCCAGCAGACCAAGGAAGCCCTGAGACTGAATGCAATTGGCTTAGAGGAAACCTCTGACCTCTAGTTCTCCAGGAGCCTCACTGCGTCCTAGTGCCTAAGGAGGCCTGTCGGAGAAGCAATGTCACCTGCCACTTGGAGCACCTGCACTGACAACCCCCAGAGTTGACATGTTCTGATTCCTAGGCTTCATTTCTTGCTAAGCCTGCATGTATGGGTATGTGTGATGGCAAATAATGGGGGCTCCATCACAGGGGCTGCAGGGGACTTGCTGGGCAGGGACAGCGGGACCACCTGTGCACGTTAGGACCAGGCCTCTCACAAGGAGAGGCAGAAAGAGGTGGGCCGGAGGTAGAGAGGGTGACATAAGGCCAGGCCCATCTGCTTACATGTGGCTTGGGGCATCCCTGCCAGACCCATGGAGAGGGCTGAAAATGATGGAGGCCACCACACTTTATGGACAATGCACAGGATGGAGGGGGTCTGGGCAGGGAGACGATGAAGAAGGGTCTTGGCTTTGGGCTTGTGGCTGAGGTAGGTAGAAGGCAAGAAGCCCTGGAGAAGAAGCAGGTGAAAAGGCAGGACATGCAGAGTGGCCCACTCATGTGGGGCCATGTGGCGTTTGAGGACCCTCAGGCACCTCCAGCGGGGAGATGAGACTGGATTTATGGGGCTGGGGCTCAAGACAGGGCCAGGCTCCGTATGTTCATTGGCACCTGATGAAAGCCCCTGGCCAGGAAATGAGCCAGGGGGAAGGCGGGGGAAACAGGTACAACAGCAACAGGGCAGAGGAGGAAGGGACAGAGAAGGCACAGCCAGAGAAGCACAACAGAAGTCAGCGGAGCCACGGAGAAGGGGGTTGGCAGGACTCCAATGGGGAGGTCTTGGCCAGCACCAACTCTGGGAGGGGCCAGGGTGAAGGCCAAGTATGGAGGCCAAAGGGAGAATGGGAGGTGACAATGGATATGGTGACCTAGCACCACAGTTCTTCACCTAGAACCCTGGGATCACTGGGGACCTTTAAAAAACACTGCTGCCTGGGCTCCCCCCAGCAGTAAGTGGGCAGTTTGGGTGTGGGTCTTTTTTAAAGGCTCCTTAGGGGATTCCCCTGTGCTGCCAAGGTGCAGAAGCACTAGTTCCTACACTTTAAAGATGAGATGGATGGGACCTGGTGGTCGGCCCAGCACTGCCCATCTCCCACAGCACCTGCTCCAAAGGTGGAAACTGAGTCCCTGAGCTTCAGCTTCTCCTCCAACCACTTCCTGGGGTTTCCAAAATCAGGGGCCACAGGCTCTCCCTCCATCCTCTAGGCCTGGGCATCTATCCGGGCCTCCAAGAGAGAAGCGAGAGGAAAAGCGGAGGGAAAAGCAGCCGCCGAAGTGCGCGAGCACCGCCACAAGGGGGCGACCGCGGGCAGGGCGAGGCGCGGGGTTGAGTGACACTGCTGGTCCCCAGCTGGGAGATTCCCGGAGCCTGTTTGCTCTTGCACTAAACGGGGACAATAGCTAGAGTTACCTAACAGAGGTGATTTGAGAGTAAACGTGGGCTAGTGTCTTCACGGAAGTGGGAGCTCCCCTCCGCTCGTCTGGACTAAGTAAACAGCTAACGTTTCTAGAGCATCTACTATGCGTGTTAGGCATCGCCGCTGCACACTGCATGCACGAACCCATCGCACTCCTGTAACTCGGTCCTAGGAAACGGGCTACTGTTGGTCCCATTTTACAAACAAGGGAGCTGGGGCATACAGAAGCTGACTAAATTGGCAAGCCTCACCACGTGGAAGATGGAATCAGGATGCAGACTGTCCAACCCGCCCTTTGGCCCTGCACTCTGCTCTGCCCTCCTGGCCACAATCTTCTGCTTAGGTTAGTTCAAGGTGTTTCTATCAACTGCATGCAGAATAGCCTTAAGCAGGCCCATCTACTATCCTCACCTTCATTACTTTTCAAAGCCCTTTCCAAGCCATCCTCAAGAGAAGGTACAGGGAGGAGAGGGGAGGAGGTGTTATTTCTGTGTGACTTCAGCATCAAGAAATGGGTGTCTCCCAGGTACAGAGAAGCTATGCACCCCTGGCTGGGGAGCTCTGACAACAGGCACTGCATGTTACCTGCAGCCTGTGGGCCCTGCATCCAGCATTCCCATCATCTGCTGGCCCCTCTCCTGTGTGGACTTTCTTCTGAAAGTGCTGTGGCCTAGCAGCCCTTTTGTGCAACCAGACCCCATTCCCAAATCACAGCTGATTGGCCCAGAAGTGGGCATTGGCAGAGCGCAGCCAATCAGTTCTTTCCTATGAATCATGATAAGAGAGGGACACCCCACCCACTAGGACTCCTCAGGCCTGGACAATTAACTGTCAATGGGGGGCCACCCTGGCCCTTTTTCCTGCCCTAGGCCTGGGAAAGATGGAGTGGAAAGTGTGGTGTGGGGGGAGGTAGCAGATGGGAGAGGTCAGCACTGCTTGTCAGTAGTTCTAGCCCCTCTTGCAAGCCTGGCTATCTTTGGGCTCCACAAGACCCCTCGGCACGAGGACAAATTCTCTTCCTAGCTTGGGTTCCTGGCGCCTGCAGCTGAGTCCTAAGCCACATTGGAGGCTCAAAGGTGGCTTTCTGAATCAATTCTGCAGCTCCTACCATAGGACAGGAAGGAGAAAACAGAAGAGGGCCAAGTTGGGATGACTTGGCCCCTCCAAGGGAGGTTGGGGCAGCAGGCTCTCAGAACTGCCCTGTGCTGGGGACACTGGAGGAAACTTGGAGGGATGCTCACTGAACTATCAGGAGAGATGCTCAAGGCAGACCTGCACTCCTCTCTGGGAGGAGCACGGTAGGGGCCACCGCCCCATCTGTTAACAGTCGGACAGCGATACTCACCCACCATCTCCACAGTCACATTTGTATGTAGACCCCAGGACCCAAACAAGCATTGGGGGATGGAAGAGAAGGAACCAAAACAACAGAGAGAAAAGTTGTAGCATGGAGCTGCCCTACCCTGCACCCAGCCACTCCCACAGCCCAGCTGGGGCCCTGGAGCTTTTCCTGCCCAGCCCTCAAAGCCAGGCAGGTGGGGGACTTGAGTAAGTGGGTGGGCATACAATGACACTCAGCCTCAGAGAGAAGATGACAGGGAATGGTGAGGACTGAGGCAAACTGCAAAGCTCTATGCAGGGCCACTGCTAGGCTTTCACGGCACCTGTATGCCAACAAGAAGAAGCCCACCTCTAGGAGGGCACAACCTCACAACCAGTGCCCAAGGCTGGGTGGGCACAGGGGACTAGATTTGCAGGGTCTCCCCCCCACCCCCGGGTTTTCATGTCTTTGTGCAGGACACAACTTACATAACTGTGGTGGCCCTGACCCCACCTAACAGGGGTGGCTACTCAGCTCCGGCCAGAGATAAAGGAGGGAGTTCCATTGCTGGAGCTCCCCACTTTTCAAGGGCAGCTGAATGTAGAAAATGTATGTAATTGTATGCCTGAAACCTATGTAATCCTTGCTAACAGATGTCACCCCAATAAAAATAAATTAAAAAAAAAAAGAAATTGTATGAAATATTTTGTTTTGAATGTTGGCCATGAACCAAATTTAAAACAGTCTATGGGGCGCACAAAACCTGGGTTGATGGTGCCAGCGTGCAGTCCCCACCATGAATACTGGACCTCAGGACAGGGGGCCAGTGCCGGCCTGTCCCCTCCTGCCGATGGGGGCCCATCCTCCTCAGGCACGGAAGGCATCTGCCTATCACCCCCAGACCTAGCCGGTTCAGACCACAGCCTCCCTACCGGCTTGGGGCAGTGGATATAGCGGGCCAGGCTGATGATGAGGTCGTGTGTGATGGGGTCCACCAGGTTCCGGAAACTGGCGTAGCGGTACAGCACATCATCCAACGACGTCGACTCCATGCCGAGGTCCTGCAAGAGTGAAGGGTGCCTGGAGGTCAGGGGCGGTCCAGCCCATATGCCCAGAACAGCCGCAGCAGAGCCCTGGTGAGGGAGGAGATGCCCTTCCCTTCAAAGAGGTTTCCCAACCGGCAAGGAAGCACCTACGGAACTTCCCATGTGGGGCCAGGTGAACCCTGCAGAGCTATCTGCCCAGATGACGGCCCTTTCCCAGAGAGCCCCCCAGCCATCGCCTCCCCAGTTCCCCAGGATTGGTGGCATGGTGTGGCGCTCCGGCTGGGGCAAACTTTGAAAAGGGCGCACATAGTCAATTCCCCTGCTTTGTGACAGGTTTGTCATTGACATTTGTTTTCTTCTGGCTCTTGAGGTCACTTTTACTGCTCCTTCTGGAGAGGACCCAACCTTGGTGTTCCTTTGTGTTGGGGGGCTTTGTGAGCCATGGGGTTGAAGGGAGAAGCTGCCATGTGCCAGAAGAAAACCCCACCAGGGCTCACAAAGGAAGGGTATCAAGTGGGTCCTCCAAACGGGTGGAGAAGCAGCCTGGTGCAGGGGACAATGAGTGGGACAGGAGCATCAGCAGAAATCACTGGGACAGAGGTTCCCTGAGCCTGAGGAGGGACAAGGGTTTGGGTGTGGGGAGGGGGAGTTGTTCTGCAGAGACCCTGCCAGCAAGGGAGGCTCGGGGCCTGGCTGAGAGCAGTGATCAGCGTGGACGAGGACCGGAGGGCCCTGTTGCAAAGGAGCTGGATTGGGTAAGACCCCGGGGAAAGCATCGCACCCCCCACTCCGCCTCAACATGACTAAGCTTGCATTTCCTACCAGCCAAGCCAGGGGGAGAGCTTGAAATGGAGAAAATTGCTTTAGAGAAGTAAGAAACACGGCTTCCTACCCTCGAGTGCTTATTCCCTCTCCATGTAAAAGTGCAAAATGGAGTCACTTTTGCTAAACTATGTCACCAAACAAAACCTTAATAACTAACCTGACTGCAGATCCAGCCTCTCTCCCAGGAGTGGCATTTTAAACCACTCCTTCTGGAATTTTCTGGTCAGTACTAGTAAGGTAACCTGCTCGATAGGACCCCCTGCTGCCCCTGAAGAAAAGGTGCACTGTCTTATAATAATCCACTCTTTTAACTTCTTAGTTTCCCCCTTTCTGTCTGTAAACACCTGCCATTTCATAGAACTCGGCGAAGCACCTTTGTATGAGATGCTGCCCGATTCATAAGCTGCTTAATAAAGACGATTAGATCTTCAAATTCACTTCTGTGAATCTTGTTCCTTAACATCCTAAAAGAGGGGTGTCCAACCTTTTGGCTTCCCTGGGCCACAATGGAAAAAGAACTGCCTCAGGCCACACATAAAATACACTCACACTAATGACAGCTGATGAGCTAAAAAAAGGTCCGTGCATAGCTTTTGTAATGCTTTACGAACGTTTACGAATTTGTGCTGAGCCGCACTCAGAGCTGTCCTGGGCTGCGTGCGGCTCGTGGGGTGCAGGTTGGACAGGCTTGTCCTGAAAGCTCTCACTACAAGCCAAAAAAGAGACATCTTTTTCCTGTTTTCTTTTTTCTAACTATATGAGGTGATGGATGTTAACCAAACTTATCATGGTGAACATTTCCCAACACAGGTCAATCAACTCATGATGCTATACACGTTAAACCTGACAGGGCTGTATCTCAAAAACACTGAAAGAAAAAAAAAGTCACATGTAATAAAGACGTTCAAAGATTTTTCAGGCAGTGGGGAGGGGCTATGCCCCAGCCTGGGGCCCGTTTTTGAAGGATTGCTCTGACTTATCTACCCCTGTGTGGGACATTTCTAAGAGCAAAGAAAGAAAAGGTCTTTGCTAGAAGGATCCAGAAGGTCCCGTGCCCTCTGCCTCTGCTGAGAGCCCTGCTGAGCTACCAGGTTCTACCTACAACGCTTAGGGGCACTTTGCTCTGTCCTCTTTGTGAGAAAGAAATGGGTTTCAGGCTTAACTGACGATGCCACGGGACCAGTCTTGGGGGGCTCTGTTTGCTGTTTAGCAGGAAGAACCTCAAGGGGCCAGCTGCTATGCCCTGCCCTTGGATGTTCGGCTGCTGAAATCATTTACAGGAGACCCAGAGCTGGGGCTCACAGTTTGGCCTGGATGCAGGTGGAGGGGGCGGGGGGTTCTGAAGGGCTGGTCGCCACATTGTAAGAGCTGAGGGCCCTCCTCTGTCATGGCAAGTGTGACACTGCCTGGACCTCGGTCCCTGCTCTGGCTTGTTCAACCCCGTAGCCAGGCTGCATGTGGGGCAAGCTACCTAATGTCACCAAGTCTCAGTTTCCTCATCTGTAAAATGGGGACAGTGACCCAGCATCACAGGTCGGTGAGAGAAAGAACACCAAGCAACAACACATGCCTCCCCTCCAGAAGGCCCCTCCTCCCCACCTGTGTGTATCTTACCCTCTTTTTAGACCACAGACCCATTTGAGAATGTCACAAAAGCCACGGTGGGTCTCTACAAAGACCCAGGAGTTGGGGGCACCACAGGGAACTTAGGCCTCAAGGTCAGCAGGGCAAGTTGGAGCACTGGGGACACACGTGATCTCAGGACACAAGCTATGACCCAGTCATGTACAAAAGCACGGCCCCACCCTCCCTGGGGCAGGAGGAGGCTGGGAACACAGGAAGGCCAAAAGTCCAAGGGCCTGTGTTCTAGGGTCTCAGGAGGCCCGGGGGTCAAAGGGTAGAGGCTGCCCTTCCTGGGGCCAGGGAGGTGGGGCGGAGGGCGGAGTCTGGGGTGAGAAGGAGGGGTGGCTGCTCCCATGGGCAGAGGGTAGATTTGAGACCACAGGAGGAAGATGGGTGCATTTTTCCTTTCCTGTGTGTCGTGCCGTCAGGCTGCCCTTCTGTGGGTCCCCGACGTAGGCCAGCCTCTGCCCCCCTCTGCTTCGTGGGTACCCCTCTCCTCGGTATGCATTCCTGATCCCCATTCCTGAATGTTCCTGGGAGGAAGCTCGTAGGCTCTACCCAACCCCCAAGTCATGTCAGCCTGTGGACAGACTTCGCCCCGCCTTGGGATCTGTCCCCCATCTGTGAAATGGTCGGATGAACCGCACTAGGAGTTACCAAACTGCGTGCCAAGATTTGGAGGCTGACGGTAACGAGAGAGAGAGAGAGAGAGACAGAGAGAGAGAGAGAGAGACAGAGAGAGAGAGAGACAGAGAGAGAGAGAGACAGACAGAGAGACAGAGAGAGAGAGACAGCGAGAGAGACAGACAGACAGAGAGACAGAGAAAGAGAGAGACAGAGAGAGAGACAGAGAAAGAGAGAGACACACAGAGAGAGAGAGAGACACAGAGAGAGAGAGAGAGAGACAGAGAGAGAGAGAGACAGACAGACAGACTCTGTCTGTCTCTCTCTCTCTGTCTGGCTCTGTTTTGCAAATACCAGGCACCAAGGAAAGTCCTAGCTTCTTCATGATGGGTCTAAATGATACCATCGCTAGGAATTGTGCATGTATGTGCGTGCACGTGTGCATGTATGTGAGTGTGTGCACGTGCATGTGTGTGTGGTTCCTGATTAGAAAACCTGGGGACATCAGCAAGTGTTCTTGAGACACTTGGCTTGGAGAATGTCACTGGCCTAGGGACCAAGAGGGCCCCATAGCCAGCACAAGTCATCTCACTGAAGTGGGGACCCCATGTTACCTGAGCTTAAAGAACCAGGTTTGGGGGCTTGTTCCAAGGAAAAGAGAGATGCTGGGGTGAGGGGTGTGGCTTTCCAAAAAGTAAACGGAGATTCACATGGGGAGGTTAGAGCAGCATTTCCTGAAGTGGAAGGGGACCCCTGAGATCCTTTCAGAGGCTCTGCCAAGCCTCTTCCCAATGACATATCAAAGTGATGCTACATTTTCGTAGATGTCAATCAAAACAATGTGTCACAAGAGTCCAGATGCAGAAGCAGCAGGTATGAGAACCCCACGATCTACTGTTAAAACCACACATTAACGCGATTTGCAAAACCATGAAATAATCTTTTCACTACATTTTTTTTTCTTCTGGAACATGCAGTTATTTTTATAAAAATTTCTTTCAGACATGAGCTTATTATTAATCTTAAATA
This sequence comes from Lyroderma lyra, assembly GCA_004026885.1. Classification (NCBI taxonomy): domain Eukaryota; kingdom Metazoa; phylum Chordata; class Mammalia; order Chiroptera; family Megadermatidae; genus Lyroderma; species Lyroderma lyra. Next base: position 38,943 of record PVJL010006716.1, on the reverse strand, counting down.
AATGAGTAAACAGATCTTTTATAAATTTTTGCTTTGATTTCTAATATAGTGGATAGCATGCATTAGATATAACCCACGCAGAGGAAACTTCTCGGAGGCCCTAATAATTTTAGACTATAAAGGTTCCTCAAAAAATGAACACCAGAACTGCCATACAATCCAGCAATCCCACTTCTGGGTATACGAGGGCTGTCCAGAAAGTATCCAGCCATGTAATATGAAAAATAGAAGCATTTATGGCTGGATTTTTCTCGACAGTCCTCGTATATCCACAGGAAATGAAAACAGGCTATCAAAGAGGTATCTGTATTCCCGTGTTCACTGCAGCAATATTATTATTCCTAACAGCCAAGATACGGAACTGACCGAAGTGTCCGCCAATGGACCGATGGACAAAGATGTGGTATGTACGTACATACAACAGAACACGATTCAGCCACGAGAAAGAAGGCCAGCCCGCCACGTGCACGGCATGGATGGACCTCGAGGATGAGGACATTATATGCTGAGAGAAGTTGGGCAGAGAAAGACAAACACTGTCTATCTCTTACATGTGCAACCTAAAAAGAACCAAAATCAACAAGAGAGTGGAATGCTGATCACTGGGGGCTGGGGGAGGGGAGAGGTGCAGTTTAAGAGCACATTAATGCAATAAGAGGGTAAGTCCTGGAGCCCTAATACCCAGCACAGTGATTACAGACCACAAAACTATTACTCTAAACATTGAACTCGCGAAGAGACTAGCTCTTAATTGTTCCTGCCACCCGAAGAAGTAATTATGTGGCGCCAACAGGGGTGTTGGCTAACGCTACAGTGACAACCACAATGCAATATAAATGTGTCAAATCAACATGTGGTACCCCTTAAACTTACACAGTGTTACATGTGTATTATGCCTCAATTCAAAGAAAGAGCGTAACGAGGGACCCTGATACCAAAGGAAGTTTGAGAACTGCAGGGTCAGAAGAATAGGGTGCTCTGGGAGAAAGGGGCTAACGGGAGGGCGGGGAAGCCCCCCGGGAAGGGTTTCTCTTTCCAAGGCCTTCCCTCTGGGTCCTGGAAAAACTCCCCATCCACACACAGCTGGCTAGCTCCCTCCCCTCTCTCCCATCACCCTGACCCCTCAGTGAGGCTCCCCATCTATGTAGGGGCAGCTTTGTGGGGTGGTGCTGAGAGCGGCTCACCTCGTGCCCCCAGCTGGTGCCTGGGAGCAGAAGCAATGTTCAACCCAGGGAACTGTCCTGGACGAGCCAGCGGCACCACAGGGGCTGAGGACCGGGGCAGCATCAGAGGGGACAAGCCAGTGTTTAGACAGCAGCTGGGATGGAGGGCCACCAGATCATCCTGACACTGGGCTGCCTGCCAGCTGCTCCCTTCTTGCCCTTTGTGGGTATAGCTGGAAATTTTAGATCCAGGTGATGACTCCCACTGTTTTTGTTAATGTTAAAATAACTCCATCAATAATACAGTTTGGTTTTGGGCATTTGGGTTTGGTCACAGATGTGCGAGTCACTGGGAGAGAGCTGGAGTGCCTGTTGCCACTTGTCAGTCCTTCCTGGTGACTGGATGCATGCATACGAGTATCATGTTCTTGCCGGAGAACCCAGAACAAGGTCTCCCCTCAGAACGAAGGCATGGCCGCTTTCTCCTCTGAGCTCCAGCCCGCCTAAGTTGCACCTCAAGACAACCTGGATAGAGGGAAACCCCTCAGCTACCTTTGTGTACCCAGCACTGCAGGCCACTCTGAGGCTGCCTGACTGCTGTGTCTTTAGCTGCTTTTTCTGCCCAGATGTCCACAGGATTGTCTTCGCCACTAACCTCTTACCTGCCTGTCCTAGACAGTCCCAGCATTCTGTCCCCCTCCTAGGACCATCAGTTCAACATACAAGGCAATCTGAAAAGCAGTGGATATCTTAATGACAATCTCTCAATGTCACCCAAAACAACATCCCTTTGTGACATCTCCCAAAATTCCTAAAACCTCTTCTCTGTGTATCTCTCCCATGACCCCATCTGTCCTTCGATTTCTCATCTCCACCCTGCAAATCCTCTCAGCACTCAGCCCTTCCCTTCCTACTCCAAAGCATCTTAGCTTTTTTGGCTGGTCCAGTTCTTAGATCTTCTACACACACACACACACGAATATGGTGCAATTAGAATACTCATGCATTGCTGGTGGGAATGTAAAATTGTGCAGTCACTGTGTAAAACAGTATGGTGTTTCCTCAAAATACTAAACTGAGTAACTGCATGTGACTCAGGACTTCCACTTCTAGGTATAGCTCACTTGTATAGCTCAAAGAATTGAAAGCAGGGACTCCAAGACCTATTTCTGCACCCATGCTCACAGCAGCATTCTTCACGAGGCCAGGAGGTGGACATAACCCAGGCTGCTGTCCATCAACCTCTAGGGATGTACAAAGAACACCATGTGGAGCCATATGCATACACTAGAGTATTACTCAGCTGTAGAAAGGAAAGAAATCTGACGTATGCTATGCCACCAAGAACACTGAGGACATCATGCTAAGGAAATAAAGTCGGTCGCAAAGGGGTAATTCCACCTATACGAGGTACCTAGACGTGTCAAATTTAGAGAGACAGAAAGTAGGATGGTGGTTGCCAGGGGCTGGGAGGGAGAGGGGCTGGGAGCGGTTTAATGGATACAGAGTTTCAGTTTTGCAAGATGAAAAATGTTCTGGAGACTGGCTGTCCAACAGCGTGAGTGTACATAACAATACTGCCCTGTGAAATACTTCCCAAGATGGTAGATTTTATGTTATGTGTATTACACAATAATGAAAAGAAAAAGGTCGCAAGGCCTAGTCAGGCAAATAGACTCTTCCTGAGATAAGAGGGAGCCAACGAAGAGGGGGCACGTGCATCTGGCCATGTTTTTTGTGCCTGTCACATCTGGTTACTAAAACTGTTGCCACACGTGTCCTGTGGTGGATGTTTCCTCTGAATTTCCCTTCAGTGTGGGGGGAGGGGGAGGGGGTCTCTCCATCTACAAACAGACCTATTCACAGCCTGTCTGTCCCTCAGGAAAGCCAGTGTGGGTTCTTTGTCTCCGGGATGGATCTTTCTTGGTGTCCTTTCCGTAACACACCCCCGTGAGCCTCTGAGTGTGCTCCCGCCACCAATCCCTTGTGCCACATGCACCCACTTCCACCGCCTCCGAGGACTGCACGTCCGCTACTGTTTCACTGTCTGGGCGGTTTGCATTTTGCTTATTAATCTCTCTGGTTGTCTCACCCTGTTGCTTTTTCTCCGCATCTCAGCGTGGCTTCTTTTTGTGGCATTTTGTTCTGCTCCCACAGAGTTCATCTCTTCCGGATCCTGCGTAGATCATTTTCGGAGGTCGGGTTCAGCCTCCACAGGATGAATCGGACGCCCAACTGTTGTGTTTCCCCCTTGCTCACTCTTGAAGGAGATGCAGTCTAGCGAGACCCACCATTATGATCTGTGACACTGATTTACAGTAAGAAATGCGTTGGTCTTCTCTCCCCGTTAGTGGCACAGAGCTCCTAAAACCCCTGGAACTTCCAAAGTGTTGGGAGGACAAAGGTGTCTTTTGTTATGTTAAGGAGGTGACTTTTGAAAAGCCACTAAGTTGCCTACGGAGGGGTCGGGGGAAGAGGCTGGTTGCCAAGGGAACCAGTCACATGAGGAAGTCCGTGGACATCCACAATCCTGCCAGTCTCCTAGGATTTCTCCCATCTCCGGCCCAGCCCACCGGCCACGAGCCACGCTGGACTCCAATGGCCACAGCTGAGATGACTGTCGCTCCTGGTGGCGGGAGCTTCAGGGACCTGCTTTCTCTGAGAGCAGGCAGGGGCGAGGGAGAGGGGTGCAGTGGGGGGCAGGGGGAAGCAGCCCCTTTTCTGCCCTGAAATCACCGCTCACAGGGCACTGACTTCCAGACGGGTGAAGCCCTCTGACTGAGGGGGGAGGGGGCTCCCTCCCTCCCATTGGGAGGCCTCTGATTCCCAAGGACAAGAGGGAGCCATCTGTTGGAGCAAGAGGGGGTTTCTGCCAGCATTTTTCATCTGCGTGTGTGTGTGTGTGTTCTAAGGTACTTCAGGGGACAGCTGGGGCAAGTCCCAGAGGAGGCTGCCGGGCACGTGTTAGTTTAAATCACAGCAGTGCTCCAGGTTTTAAACCCAGTCCCAGAAGGAAGGCCTCCTGCCCCCTTGGGAAATGAGCTGGTGTCCGGCTCCCTCCAAGCACGACTCCACAGTGCCCGCAGCGGCACGGAGGACAGCTCTGAATGTCAACTGGCGAAGACAGCCAGCATCGGTACTGAAAGCACCAGAGCCCAAATGCACCAAGTTGCTCATGAGGCTGTACTCCAACCTTATCCACCAGAAGGAAATTAATTAGTCCAGAGGGCAAGCAGGAAGTGAGACAAGCTGCTTTTTCTCTTCCCCCACGACCTTCTGGCTGGCCTTTGGTGGATGGGGGCGGGGAAGGCGGGGGTGGGGATTCCCAGGGAAGTAAAGGAAACTGTCAGGGAAATGCAACCCCAGGAGAGAAGCTGGAGATCTCGGGGGAAAGCCCCCCCGACCCCCAGCAGACTCTCACCCTTGGCAGCTACCTGCTGATGAAGACAATGGCTGCTCAGGAAGGCGGGCAGAGTCTGAAGAGTGCCATGGGGAGTGGAGGGGACGCTTGAGGTTTATGTCCACACTGAATGCAGGAAACAGATGTAGGATGCGGTGGGCTAAATGGTCCCCCCACCCCCCCAAAAAAGATATACCCATGTCCTTGTCCCCAGAACCAGTGAACACTGTATCTCATTTGGAAAAAAGGGTCTTTGCAGATGTGATCAAGTCACAGGCCTCATGGTGAGATCATCTTGGATGGTCTGGGTGGGCCCTAAACCCAATGACGGGTGTCCCTATAAGAGACACACAGAGAAGGAGGGGGCGTAAAGATGGAAGCGGAGATGGGAGGGATGCGGCAGCCATAACCAACAGGGGCTGACGAGGCGAAGAACAGAATCTCCCCTACAGCCTCTGGATGGAGCAGGACCTGCCGGCCCTTGACCACAGACTTCTGGCTTTCAGAACTGTGAGAGATTCCATTTCTGTCGTTCTAAACCACCAAGCTGGTGGTCATCTCTTATGACAGACTTGGGAAAGTAATATACCAAATCGAAATCGAGGTGGCATTTTCCCCAGTGGGGAAAGGTCAGACCAAGTGGGCTGGGACCCCCTCCTCTCTTCCAGGGATGCTGGCCTCAGCCAGTACCACAGTCCGACAAACGAGGAGCATTATTGTCTGAAACCTACTTGCTGTTTCATCAGACCTGGTCCTGGGGGTGCATGTACCCCTGAAACTCTCTGCTCCCTAAGATGGAGCTGGGCTAGTAAGAAAAGACCACCTGCCCTCAGATGGTTCCCAGCTCCACATGAAAGCCCATTAAAAAAAGAAGTGATGAAGGACATTCTGACACATGCAACGAAGATGAACCTTGAGGACATCATGCTAAATAAGCCAGACACAAAAGGACTGAGACTGTACGATTCCACTCATATAAAGTCCCTAGAGTCACCAAACTCATGGAGACAGAAAGTAGGTGGTGGTTGCCAGGGGCTGTGGAGTGGGTTGGGAATGGGGAGTTAGTGTTTAATAGGGACAAAGTTTCAGTTGGGAAAATGAAAAGAGTTCCAGAGATGGATGGTGGGGATGGCTGCACAATGTGAACTTACTTAATGCCACTTAATGCGGCTGCACACCTAAAATGTGGTAAAAATGGAAAATTTTGTTATGTGTGTTTTATCACAATTAAAGAAAAACAAGTGGTGAGCTCAGTCATTAGGGGTGTGCAGGCAGTGGGGAGACACTCAGCACTCAGCAACGCTGTGGCAGCGAATTTCTGTACCGAGAGGGAAGGTGAGCCCTAGGGAATCTTCTTTTGGGCTCGCTGTGATTCTGGTCCCTAGCGTGGCTTCGGAAGCAAACTCCCAGAGCCCAGGGCATGAGAGGGTACCCCTCCAAGAGGATGCTGGGAAACAGCAGCAAGAGGTGGGCCTCTGAGTACAGGAAGCACAGGGAAAGAGCTCTGACAGAATCAAGCAACAAATACCAGAGCGGGCTGATAAATTTTGCCTCCACTGTAATTATTTTTGTTACATTACACATAGCTGGATAGAACTGGTTCTCCCCTCCATCATGCTTGACCTTGCACACACAGATGCTTATGTTTTTCACCCAGTGCATATCGAAATGGAGGAGTGTTCAGTCATTTGGTTCAAACAACGTGCTGTTATTGAATTATTGAATTATTTATTTATTTTTTTATGTGGGTAGTTCCCTGGCTGGGAATCGAACCCAGGCCGCAGCGCTGACAGCATCGAAGCCTAAGCCACTGCACCACCAGGGAACTCCCTGTTACTGAATTATTAATGTGGCAGTATTCCATGGACTGCCTTTTGTTCTCGGGGTCACAATGATGCACCCAAGTTTCATCACCTGTAATGATCTTCTTCAAGAAGTCCTCACCTTCTTTTTCAAAAATTTCCAAAAAAATTGCAGGAACTTTTCCTGCTGTTAAGAATTCAATAACAGGGAGTTCCCTGGTGGTGTAGTGGCTTAGGCTTTGGTGCTGTCAACACTGTGGCCTGGGTTCGACTCCCAGCCAGGGAACTACCCACATAAAAAAAAAAAAAAAAGAATTCAGTAACAGCACACTATTTGAACTGAAGGTCTGAGCACTCTTTCATTTCGATGTGCACTGGGTGAAAAATGTAAGCATCTGTCTGTGCAAGGTCAAGCACGATGGAGGGGAGACACCATGTGACTGCACAGAACCGGTTCTATCCAGATATGTGTAATGTAACAAAAGAAGAAATTACAGTGGAGCCAAAATTTATCAGCTCGCCCTCGTGAATCTAATCGAATGAAGCTTTTTGGAAGAAGGGGAGGAGGAGGAGATATTCAGGGGTGAGGGGGGAACTGAGGCTACCACCGGAGGTGGCCCTTGGAGTGCTAAGGAACAATTATATGTCCTTGGGCTCATTGGCTCTGAAGGTGTCACTGCTTCCTTGGTGACAAAGGTGTCCCAAACCCAAACCCAGACAGGGCTGACTTAACCTAGGCGATATTAATGTAAATCAAGGTCAGATAAATTTAGGAATGTATGAATCCATTTATTTCGCACATTTGTAACATGTAAGAGGATTAGGTGTTATCGGGGTACCAACTGATCAGCCTGGCAATTCCAAGTGAAAACGGGGAAATGAGTGATAGCCTTTAGGCTTATGATTCTAAGCAGACAATTAAAAGAGGATTGGCTGAGTGTGTGTGAGTTTTGAAACATTTAAGAGAATGTAATATTTGCCCTATTTGTTACATTTTAAGGACTGTTTAGGAACTTGGAGTTTTAGGATGGCTATTTATACACTTTTGGCGGGGGCGGGGGAGTGGGTAGTTTCCTGGCTGGGAATCGAACCCAGGCCACAGCGTTGAGAGTGCTGAAGCCTAGCCACTACACCACCAGGGAACCCCCAGTGTTTATAAACTTAAGAGGATACATGGAATTTATAAAATTCACTGGTTGTAGCCTTGGACGCTGTCTCCCAAGGACAGGATGGCTGTACTCACCACTCCCACAGGCCCATGAAGATGGTGTCACCAGCTGGCCATCACCGCTAGACACTATGCAGAGGGCCGCTCTGAGGAGGGAGCGTCTAGAAACTGCTGATGCAAGTCAATGCCCCCCCCCCCCCGCTGCCCCCCGCCTGGTTGAGGGGTGAGGGGTGGGGTTCTTTGGTCCCATCTCAGAGCTGCTGGCTTGTGACTCTCATGCTCCCTCAAGGTCATCAGGCCCCTGCCAGGTTTTAAAGCCAGGCGTCCTGGCAGGCTGGCCCTCCTGAATTGTGACAAGTATTTTTGCCAGGTCCCCCTGCCCTCCCCGCCAAGGTATGGCAGCTTTGCTGGGCGAGGGGCTTCCTGGCGGGCATGTTGTTTGTGTTTTAACTTGGAAGGCTTTGAAAAAGGACACACTCCGCATGAAACAGGCCTCTGGAAACAGACGCCTGGCTGCTGCCAAGTGTAACTGAATTAAAATCCAAGGAACAGCAGCAGCAACAAACAAAAAGGATGCTTTCTCTTTAAAACAAAAAAAAAATCAAGTCTGCTGGGAGGCAGAGCAGCCTGAGGGTTGGGTCAGTGCCCTGAGATCACAGCTCCACCCAGATCCTGCTGGGGGTGGGGGGCAGGAGACCCCCCTCCCCCCAGGGCCCAGTCCTGGCTTAGACTCTAGGCCACTGTGTGGTCCTGGGCGAGTCACCTCCTGCACCCTTTCAGCAACCCCTCCACGATAAGGATTTCACCAGCTCCTTCCTGAAGCAGAAAGCAAGGAGAGAGCAAAAGAGGACTTTGGACCCCAGAGCTCAGGGATGCAAGAAATTCAACCAGCATCCACCTCCTTTCTCCTCTTAGACATTTTCAGCTACTGTGCTTCACGACTCTCTGAGAGGGTGGTGGCACTGGCAGTACCTCCCAAGCCCATCCACCTGCCAGAGCATCTTCTGGGACCGGGATTCTGCAGAAAGTCCTTGAGGTCCCCTGGCTCCTACATCCCACGAATTCTCAGCACTTAGGACCCACCCTTCCGATTGCTCTGCTTGGGAAATAATTGCAATCAGTTGTTCACACCTTCCAGGGAATGCACTTTCGTCCATTTGTCCCTCTCTGTGGTAAATTTTGTTCCTTTTAGGTGAAAGATTTGTCAAAGGAACTGGAGGTAATGACAATGAGGTGGAGGAATTACTTAGAGGCTCCCCCAGCTCCCTAAGACCCCACCTTCCAAGTAGGACGACCTTCACAAGAACAGCCCATTTCCCAGAGTGAGAGGCTGAGGACCTGAGGGCTATGTCATCCAGTGAGTGAGTGGCAGGGACACGAGGGCCCCAGAGCTCCCAGAAGTTTCTAACTTCATCTCTCTTAGCTGCCAGGCCTTGGGGACAAGTATTAGTTGGAGTTCTGCAGAGAAACAGAACTGATAGGGTATGTTTCTCTCTCTCTCTCTTTCTCTCTCTCCCTCTCCCTCTCCCTCTCCCTCCCTCTCTCTCTCTCTCTCTCTCATACACACACACACACACAGAGAGAGAGAGAGAGAGAGAGAGAGAGAGAGAGAGAACATGAGACTGATTTAAGGAATTGGCTCATGTCAGAATTGGCTCATGTCATTGTGGGATCTGGCAGGTCGTCTGCAGGGCGGGCTGGCAGGGTGGAGACCCAGGGAAGAGCTCAAGTTGCAGCCTCAAATCTGAAGGCATTCTGGAAGCACAACTCCTTCCACCAGTATCTTCTCTCAAGGCCTTCAACTGATTGGATGAGGCCCACCCCATGCAATGGAGGTCATCTACTTTACTCAAAGTCCCACCATTCAAATCAGGGGTGTCCAATCTTTTGGCTTCCCTGGGCCATACCAGAAGGAGGAGGACTGTCTTGGGCCACACATAAAATACACTAACACTAACAATAGATGATGAGCTAAAAAAAAAAAAAAAAAAAAAGAAAAGGTCACAAAAAATACTCATAATGCTTTAAGAATTTGCATTAGGCTGCATTCAGAGCTGTCCTGGGCCGCAGTTTGGGCATGCCTGATTTAAACGTTAACCTGATCTAAAAGCTAACTTCTGCAACAACATCTAGACTCGCCTTTGAACAAACACTGGGTACCATAGCTTAGCCAAACACATGCATACAATTAAACACCACAACAAACAAAGGGTCTTTACCACTTTAAATCTCTAGGTCATTGGTGAGGCCCAAGCAAAGCCTGGGAGAAGCTGAGTGAGCAGCGATGAGTCACACTGGAGAAAGACTTTAGCTCGCCCCCAACTCCAGGCGGGAAGTGGTGCCGAGGGAGGAGGAAGAGGTCCCTCAGGACCCCTGGCCCTGGTGAGGCCCTACCTGCACCTCCACGCCTGGAAAACTCCCCCAAGACCTCTCAAGTCAGAACCAGCCAGTGTGCTGGTCTGTCGCTAAGGAGCTGTGTGTCCTTCTCTGGGCTGTGGTGGGGACAGGAGCTGGCCCAGGAGAGGAGCCTCAGGAGGATGCTCCAGCTAGGTGGCATCATCCCCACTGTAAGGCCCTGCTCTTCAGGGCCTCGATCTTCTGCAGATGGAAGGACAGGGGCCACAGGCAGCAGCAAGGATGAACCAGTGAGGCTGCAAGGCTGCAAAGGAAGGGCTAGAAGCTGTGTCCGTGGGAAGGGAGGGACCTTGGCCTGTTTCCTGGGACCCTGGGAGGAAGGGGATGGGAGGTGGAGGCGGGGGTGAGGTGAACCGAGCACAGCCGTAGGCCTGGGGAAGTCCCAGAGCTCTTTGCATTTCAGCATCACCGGATTCTGCCCACAGGCTCGCCCCCATGGGACCTCTTCCCAGGCGGAACCTGCCAGAAATGCCTTGCTCCACACCTGCTCTCATATTCCCAGCCAGCTTGTCCCTACTCTTTTGGGTCCCCGACCAGCCTCTTGCCAGTTTCCTACCATAGTTTCCCTAATTCTATCCCAACACACCCTGTCCTTTTCAGGCCTGCCTCCCTGACCTCCTCTGTGTCCCCTAGTCCAGGGGTTCCTGACCCCCGAGTCATGGATTGGTACTGACTAGTCCATGGCCTGTTAGGAACCGGGTCACACAGCAGGAGGCGAGTGGCAGGTGAATGAATAAAGCTTCATCTGTATGTACAGCCTCTCCCCATCACTGGCATTACTGCCTGAGCTCTGCCTCCTGTCAGATCAGTGATGGCATTAGAGTCTCACAGGAGCAAACCCTAGAGTGAACTGCGCATGTGAGGGATCTATGAGATCCTTATGAGAACCTGATGCCTGATGACCTGAGGTGGAGCTGAGGCAGTGATGCTAGCACTGGGGAGCAGCTGCAAATACAGGTTACCATTAGCAGAGACGTTTGACTGCACAGAGACCATAATCAATCGCTTGCAGACTCATATCAAAACCCTATCAGTGACTAGCAAGTGACAATTAAACTGCATCTGATGGCAGGCTTTACTGTGGCAAGTGAGTTGTATAATTATTTCACTATTATATATATTACAGTGTAATAATAGGAACAATAATGTAAATAAAATACACAATAAATGTAATGACTTGAATCATCCCCAACCCCACCCCCACAGGTCGGTGAAAAAATTGTCTTCCATGAAACTGGTTCCTCATGCTAAAAAGGTTGGGGACAGCTGCCCTGGTCCCCTCACAGCACCCTCTTCTGGGTCCTTGCTCATGGACTAGCCTCTCTTTGAGATGCATCCTACCAGAAACACTTCTATGTATTATTCTCACCCTGTGTGACTGGGCTGATGCTCACACAGTAGGCAATTTGTAGAGAGATGGGAGCTCTCAGAACAGGTACCTTGGCATGGTTTGTGTCCAAGTTTCCATATCCAAGAACCACCCCCCCTCCACATTCCCGAGGACCTCTGGGCCCGTCGGCAAGGACCCCACCTAAAAGGTGTTTTTACCCCAAAAATCCACAACTCTAGGAGAGTGGACAACCTATGTCTGCAGTTGAGAATCATACAAAGGTGAGAAGACTGATAACTTCCAGGAAACACTAAGGTGAGTGGAATTATTTTGTCTGGCAATGAGGCGGTCATTTACAGTGGGTGGGAAGCATGCAGCCCTATTTCCTCCAGGACTGACTGGGGTGGGAATGCAAGCTGTCTGGGAAGCAGAAGGGGAATTCCTGGGTCTGTGGGACATTGGGAACCAGAGGCCGTGGAATCCCAGAAAAAAGGAAGGACACCATGATGCCCCACTTGTCCCCTGGAGCTCCTGACTGGGCCTGACTCCAAACCCACACAGGACATCTTCAGTTCTGTCTAACATCCTCTGAGAGGCAGGAGTGTTGAGCCAGAACCTTCTGGAAAAAGACACCTCATTGTTTCAGCTCTCCGATTCAGGAGGAAGAGGACAAGCAAGTGGCTCAGGAAGAAGTCATGTGCTGGCTTTGACTTCATTCCCTGCCTCAGGTGACCTGGGAAGGCTGTGCCCAGAGGGCTGCCTGGGAGAAGGGGTGAGGCCTCAGCTGGTAAAGAACTTCCGGGCACGGTCACCCAGGCTGCCATGTGCAGCTGTGCAGGGCGTGCACTGCACAACGTCATCTGGACGGGGCTGAGCTCTCCAAGCCTTGGCTTTGGCTCTACTTTTCACAAAGGCCCTGCATCTAACCAAGGTGACGGAGCATCTGCAGGTCACCTGGATGGTCTCCACACCTCCCGAGTCCTTGGTTTCCCTTAGCTCCCAGGAGCCAAGGTGTGGCCAAGCTCCAATGCGGGGGCAGTGAGCCCATGAAACGTGCCCATTACGGCGACCTTTACTTATTCCTTCAGCATCAATTTATCAGAGTCCGAGCCACCGCTGTCTCAACATCTTTAAAAAACTGAAATGTCAAACAAGCACAACTTGGAGAACACACCCAGGGGAACAGCGCTGCCCACTGCCCTCCTCTCCCAAGGTCTGTCCTTGTTACTGTCCACTTGGGGCAGTCTACGCAGCAGGAAAGAGGGGGCCAGGGTTCCTGCCACATGTGGAGTCCCAGAGCCCATCCTTCATCCTGCCCCTGAGAATGGGTCTGAGCTGCCTGCCCCAACCCAAGGCAGCTCAGAAAACAAGCAGCTACTCCCTGGGACAGAATGAGGCCTCACTTCCAATGCTTCTCCAGGGACCACGGGGGTGGGGGTGGGGCAGTTAAGGGCTGGGGAGGTGGGGCCTCAGGGCCAATCCTGTGGGACCCTATACAGGCCTCAACTTCTCTCTGTAGGACATCTGTGCTCTGACAGCAGTGGGCCTTGTCACCAAAGGGAACCACAGAGAGGCAGAAGGGGCAGGGCATGTATTGCACCATGTCATTAGGACTCTTGCACCTCTAACAACATTAGAGACTCAACCCTGCCTGTCCTTGGTGGCTGGGACCCAGGCCGGCAGTGAGCCCATGAGACCACAAGTGCAAGATGGTCAGGCAGCCCGTGAAAGGGCCAGATGGCTGGCCTGGCACCTGCTGCAGGTGGGCCTAGAGTCTCTCCCACACGTCCTGCTCTGCAGCCCTTGCCCTCTTTTGCTGACTTCCGTATCAAGTGAGGCAGGGACATCCCCCCAGGAAGGCCATCAGGAGCCTTAAGTAAAAGATTATAAACCCATTTCAGTCAACACTTCACAGTCACACTAAGCTTATCACAGGCCTCTTCTCCAGGACACACAGCTTGACTCTTCAACACTTGGGTTCTGGCAGGTGCAACAAATTGGTTAGAGCACCCAGGGTCGGCCACCCCAGCAGGTGTGTGAGGGGGCGGGGCCCGAGTCAGGCACGGTTGTCAGGACAGGCTGGGCTGGGCTGGGCAGGGCAAGGCAGCCTGGCACTCCACAGAGGAAGCGAGGAATGCCCGTCCCTGTCCTGCATCTGAGCTTTGGGAACAGGCCCCTGGAGCAGTGGGGTGGGCAGGTCTCATCTTACCCTTCAGCAGGAGTGAGAAATGGTAAGAGAAGTTGTTTCCAGCTGGGATTCCTCTGAGACCAGGGAGCCTGACCCTCAGGCAACCACAGAGCCCCCGCCTCTCCTGTCCCCTCACCCCTGCCATGTTCTACAATGTATCTCTTTCCAGGGTCTGCAACTGTGGCTCCCCGCAATGGGTCTCAGATGGGGCAGAGGTGGGGGCTGAGGGGCCAGGAGTGGGGGTGACTGACGGGTGGGCCTGCCAGGTATGCGGGGACCAGCTGGCTGTGGTGAGGCTCTGCTGGGCTGCACAAGGCCAGGGTCAGGTGTGTGTGGGGGACTCTCCTGACCTGTCTGCCCCCTAGCACCCTTCTTGCTTTTTGTGGGACCTGGGTCCAGTGCACCAGGAGGCAGTGCAGGGCCTGGGGTCCCAGGTCACCACCTTCCCAGGCCACCCTTCCTGGCTCCTTGCAGGGACAGCGTGCTTGAGGGGGGAGCGCTTCTGGTATCCTCTTGGAATCCCACCCCTTGTCTGGTCCCCCTCAGTGGGAAAGGGATGTTCTGCCTTGGGCAGGCTATAGCTGTGGGTGGTGGCTCCATGGGGACAGCAGCTGTGAGGCGGGGGTGGGGTGCCTGCTGAGGGCACAGAGCTGGGGCTCCCCACAGGTCTCTAGTGTTCTCTGAGGGGGGAATGCAGGGCTGAGGGAATGGGAAGGAGAGGGACAGGCTGGAGCATCAGAGCTGCTGAGAGGAGCCATGCAGGGCAGGTGGGCAAAGCCCCAGAGAGGGGTGGGGGGTGACTCCTTGCAGCTCCAGGGCCCAGAGCCTGTACCATCTTAGAGGCCCCGGGGGAGAGGAGGGAAGCTTTGCGTAGAGCCAGCGTGCACTGTGTGCCCGGCACAGTGAGTGCCCCCACTGCCACTCCCATGGTCCCTCCTCTGGCTTTCTGCCCAGCCTGGCCACTCGGCATGTGGGGCCAGAGCCAGTGGCAGAGCTCACCCCCACCCACAGCAGCCGCCCCTCTGATCTCTTCTAGAAAGAGCAGCGTGGCAGGCCTCGCTTTCCCCACTGCCTCCTGGTGCCATCCACCCACGGGTGCCCTGGCCTGTCTGCCGAGGGAAAGAGCCAGTCCTCCTGCAGCCAGGTACCCGGATTCTCTGGATTCTCCATGTCTGTGGCAGGAGAGGCCCAAAGCTGGGCTGAGATGAACCCTAAGTGACCCCTCAGAGGAAGGGCTTGGGGGAGGGCAGGGAGAGATGCAGATGTGAGAGGGGCTCAGGCACCCTGGCTCTTGTACAGGCTGGGACAAGGGAGTAACCTCAAGGCATGAATGTGAATCCAGCTCCGGGCCTGCAAGAAATCACCAAACGATCACACATGGGAACGCAAGTGTCCGGAAGGCTCAGAAGGCCCGGTGAACCTGTGTGGTGGCAGGGGACCACCGAGGTCATCCCAACCCCCCACCCTCTCATTCTGTAGGTGGGGAGACTGAAGCCAGAGAAGGGAAGGGGCTGGGCAAGTTTAGGTCTGAGCAGGGACCAGAACTCCCAGTTTGCAGGGAAGGCAGCCCTGCCAGGGCGGAAGAACCCTTCGTCATGGACACGCCCCCACCCCAATCCCTCTGGGCGGGATTACAGCTGCCTTTCCTGTGTGGTGGCCTGCTGCCTCCCCTGTGCCTAGAACAGTGGCTGGAAGACCGGGCCCACGATGGTGGATGTGTTCATTAAATTTCTACGGTCTCGTTTCTGCTCATCTGTATTTTCTCATGTTCCTCTAATTGTGCACCACGTTTACATTTTAAAAAACCTGCTGCTTTTTACGTGAGGCAATGTCCTGCCAACCTCTCATGACTATTTAAGGAGCAAAATAAACACAAGAACATGTTTGACGGACTAGAAAGCAGTACGCAGGCGGGAGGGGTGTCTGATGCTTGTCTCCCCGCCCAGGGCGCTGAGCCAACAACCGAATAGCCGAAAGGCATGGGGACCCCTTTCCTCATCACCATCTACTCCTTCCAGCTCTCATGGGACCACTCCTGCCCAACACTCCTGCCTCAGAGGCTGGAATGCCAGCGGGTGGGATAGGTGGTATAGAGGGAAGGTGACCAAGATTGGACAAACTAACAAGATGGAATGTTGCTGTCCACCCAGGGAAAGGGAGAGAAACGGGGAGACATACACAGACACAAAGAGTAGTCTCAGGAAGAGGGAGGGAGAAAGGGAGAACGACAGGCCTGGGCATGGAGAACCAAAAGAGGGGCTGGGGGAGGGGCAGCTCTAGCTCTGGACACTGGCATGGACCCCAGTCCCCAAGCAAGGCCACATCTGCAGGCAAACACACTGTGACACTCCCCAGTCTCTGCTGGACTCCCCCCATGTCTATCCTGGTGAAGATAAAGTTGGAAACATCCAAATGCCACATCCCTTTGAGCAGCAGCCATTGGCAGAACTCCACATGGCTGCAGCAACCGGGAGTTTGAACTAATAAAAGTTAAAAAACATATATATTAAAATGAGAAGCTGGGAAGTGCTCCCAGAGAGCCACGTGGCTCTGCTCAGGACTGGGGGGTGGGGTGGGAGGACAGCATGCACTGTGACGGGAGGGGGACCGCCCCTGCCCGGTGGGACAAAGTCGCTTTTGTCATAGGAGCAGCCAACTCTTTAGTGACAGTGATCCCAAGACCCAGCAATTGCGTCTACGGTTTTAGATAACGCAGCCCTCTCCAGTTCCTCCTAATGGGAGAGGATGGGATGCAGCCTAGAGGGTGTGCACATGTGTGTCATCTTTCTCGTGCTATCACCCACAGTGCTGCTCTTGGAGGAGAAGCAGGGTGCACAGATGGCTGGCTCAGATCCCCACTTTGGGGGGTAGATCTCAGAAGTTCACCCCACCACTTGGGCATCCTGATGTGGAAGCCAGGGAAAGCCCCTCATCACCTGAGTAACCCTTGTGCAAGGAGGCTCTGCCTGCAGGAGGTGTGTAGGGTGCAGAAAGCAGCTGGAATGCAGAGAATGGGCAAGTGTGATGTCACCCACCCTGCAGGCTGCTGGAAGGACAACCTGGCCCTGTACAAGGAGTGGAACATGAGAGAAGTCTCTGCCAGATCCCGCTGGCTCGTGAGAGCTCAAGGGCAGAGGTTCTCGAGAAGTTCCCACTGTGCCTAGGATAGGATCTCAGGTCTGTGCCCCAGAAAATTGAGGTGGGTGTGCACCATGGAGGGAGCACGGGTGGGGGTGTGCATGGACAGACCCCAGGGTATTTGAGGAGCTCTGAAGAGAGGGCAAAGCAGACTCATCTCGGAGGCAGTGGGCGTTTGTTTCACAGAGAAGGCGCCCGGCCGTACGGAGGCTGCCATGTCCCTGGCCTTGGAAACCAGCGAAGCAGGTCCTGGCACTAGATTCTTTCTGCATCTTTATAACTTGGAAATGCCTGCGCCTAGTACGGGCACAGAGCGGCGGGTTTTAAAAAGGAAGGTTTCTCTTTGTGCAAGGAATGAACATGATTCAGCACAAGGAGCAGGTCAGGAATGTGGAAGCCGGACTCTCCCGGCTGACTATGCGCCCTTCCCCCACCTCAGAGGAGGCCCTCTACCACACCTCCCGGATGGGATCCCCGAGGTGCCCACGGAGGCTGGGCGCCATGCCACACCTCTCTCCAAGAACACCACCGCCTGGCAGGCTGCCAGGCACAGCCACGCCCCCAGGACCTGGCTCCTGGAAGCCAACCACGCCAAGGCCAACGTGCCAGATTGCATGACTGCGCTCACCGTACCTGGTGACTACACCCCCAGATGCACAGCTGAGGAGCCAAATGCCTTCTGAGGACACGCTGTGACAGGGGTGGTAGACACACACCTTCCCATCTCACAGACTTCCCAAAGAATGCTGCAGGCCTGCGGGTGTTCAGTACCATGCCAGGGACAACAGTGGTGGTGGTGGTGGGGGCTTCTCCCTCAGGAAGCACAGGACTTACTCTGACAAAGGAAAATCAGGGAAAACTATGGATGGTTAAATGCCACCCAGTGTGGTGGGACCGAAAAGAAACTGGCTCTCAGAGCTACAGGTCCGCCCGGCCCAAGAAGAGGGCCTGGGAAAGGTAACCCGGAAACAAGGAAATACATTCCAGGTGAGGGAAAACTAAGGTCAAGACTAAGGTCAAGTGGGTGGAGGGCTCCCTGCTTGGTGTCTGGTGGCCTTCCAATCTGTTCACCCAAAGAGAATTTCATAGGCGGGGTGTCAGAGGAAAAAGGTGACCTTCAAAGGCCATTCTGCTCATCTTTCTGTCCCCAAGTAGGAAAGACCTGCCCAGTCTCCAGGTCCCCAGGGAGCATGCTTGTCCTTTATCCAGGCCCCCTGACGTGGCTCCTCCTCCCAGGTGTAGAGGGAAGCCAGCCCTGCCACCCTGGTCACAGGGGACCGAACCAGGAGTCCTACCCCTAGGTGGGGCTAGCACTGGACAGCTCTGCATAACAGGGCCCCCGCCATCCTGACCAGCAGGAAACCAACCCAATCAGACCCTCTTTGTGGGACAGCAGGGAGGCTATGAGGAGGCAGGCCCCTGCAGCTTGGTGGAGCCCAGGGAAAGTGACCCTTTCCTATGGTGCTCTGTGAAGCTGGCTGACATCTCTGTCTGGAAATGTGGGGACTCGGAGAAACTGTTGGGCTGACAAGATGACACTCAGCTTTCACAGAGCCTGGTACTCTCCCCATGACTGAAGGTGACTTCTCCCCTGGGCTCCTTAAAGAGGGCAAGCCTGATCCCAGGACTGAGGCAGGGCCATCGGGGGAAGCGTGAGGCCTGCAGGGACCTAGGGAAGGGGACAGGAGCCGCCTCTTTGACCCTCCACTGGCTTCTTTTATCCCCCTGAGCGCCCAATCCAGACAGCTTCTAAACGTGCAGTGGGCTTTTGGTGCAGGATCCAAAAGCCCCTCGGGCCTGCCTGAGAAAGGACACCAAGACCTTGCCCGGAGCCTGGCCAGACCCAAAGAAGGACGGATTCTGTTTCTTAGTATCATCACTGTGAGAACGTGTCTCCATTTGTAGCGCTAACACAATCTCACACTTTGCAACATTTGCTATTTAGCACCCCAGAAACGCTGGGAAATGAAGAAACACAACTCAGAGGTTACATGCTAGGTCCAAGGCCAAAGCCAAAAGAGGACCAGAAGGCAGGCCTCTGGGCTGATCCGAGGCCCTTCAAGGAAGCTTCCTGCCTTGCACCCCTGGCCACAGTGTAGGGTCCTGACCATTAAGCAAGGCCTCCTGATATCTGTCCATCAAGTGACTTGCATGGACGGGCTGGAGAGTCTCCACCTGCCCCACAATCTTAAATGCAAATGAGGGGCATTCAGAAGCAGCAGCCCCATACACACCGTGAATTGCGACACAGGGTCCCTTAGTCCCCATTTCCATGTCCCAAGCCTGCATGCAGCAAGTCACACAGCAGGGACGGCATCAGATTGGAGCATTTTCTAAGCGTGAGGTTTGTGAACCCTCGGACATTCTTTTCAGAGTGTGTACATTGGTGCATCTGTCTGGGAAGAGTGTCTATAGCTCCTCATGCCCTTAGGAAACTCAAGGACTTGAGGTGGAGACCACAGAGATTGATGCTCTCGAGTGCCCTCCACCCCGGGGCTCTGGGCAGACATGAATCCTGCAGCCAAACACGTTACCAAACACAGGAGAGAGTGCCATGCAAATGCAGGAGGCTGTGACTGTCCTGGCTGCCTGCTCCTTCCTAGCACCCACCCTGTGGATTCAGGACAACGTCACAGCAGACTGACCACACCAAGCTCCGCGGCCTCCCATCCGCCTACTGTGCCCAAAGCTCTCCCAGCTGACCCCCCAGGGAGGCCTGGGTGTTTTCCTGTCTCTCAGGGACTGCTCATTCCCTTCCTGAGCATCACCACCACCAGACTAGAGGAGGGAACTAGCAAGAAAAACACAATTTGGGAGGAAAGGCCACTTCAGTGTGCAGCACACACCCAGCTCAACAGTCTGCTGAATAGGATACTAGAAAACTGTCCCTGTTTCTCACGGACATGCAGACACCCAGCATTCTGCTCCCACACTGCCCAGGGCCCTGCTTGGTATGGTCCAGGCATGAGAGCAGCTCTCCGGGTCCCTTCGGCAGGCCTATCGCTGGCTCTGGAGAGGCCAGCATACCTCGCCCACAGCCAGTGGCCAGGGGAGCCGACATGCCAGGAGCTGGTGGGCAAGTTATTCTGCTGCTTTCACAGGAAAAGGGGAAGTCCGATGAACCCCATTCTCCCCCGGCAGCCTGCCCAGTCCTACCACTGAGAAGGGCGTCACCAACCTTTCTCAGGAAATGGTCCCTGTCTCAAGGACCCTGTGGGGACAGCAAGTTACCTATTTAAAACATAAATAAATAACAGGAATAAGGTCAGCTTCAGGATGTGGAATCATGCTCAGCCTTAGAGGGACTGAAAGAGCCTGAGGTGTCTGCCTGCCTCCCATGACCAGCCCCTGAGAACTCTAACTTCACCTTGTTCCTTTTCCCTCCCAGAAAGTCTGTCTTGACCCCCATCTGGAAGGGCCCTTCTACTCTTCTGTGCCCCCGGAGGCACCCAGGCCAGTGCTGGGGGGAACAGCACATGATCAGGAGCATCATCTTACTGTCTGGTGTGCAAATGAGATACGATGGCCTGGAAAATCCATTATTCCATTTGAAAGCAAGAGTTTCCACAGAAGCCATACACCGGTTTCCAAGTTTTGAAAGACCAAGAAGTGCACCTTACTCCATTGACGTGCTGTGCAATGTCATCTTTCTCTGATGATTCAATTCAGAGAAGGCACCTGGGGAGCCAGCAGCATCTCAGACCTCTGGATGTTGTTTGGAAAAGCAACGCAAGAGCTGATACCCCTCCCTACCCCATCCCCAGGGTCTCCCTGGGTCCCCAGGTCTCTGCGTCGGGCTTCCTGTGCAGTGCACCTTGGAAACACACACTGCAGGGTACCAGCACACGGGATATAAGGTGGGGGCGTGCCACAGAATCAGGAGGGATGTGCATTTGAGTGGGTTTTGGGAGGCGCCCCCACAGCCTCCTTTCATCGTGATGGGAAAACTTCAGAAAGGTCACCTGACCTCCACTCTCCCATCTGCATGGACTCCACCACTAGCAAGAATAGGGGTCCTGGACTTGCCCCGTCCCCCAAAGCCGGGTGAAGACAACCTATTGGGCGATGCTGGAGGCCCACGCCTCTCTCTCACTCAACAAAATCCATGGCCCAGGTCATTCCTCTCTCAAAAGACAGTAGGGACAGAAAAGAAGACAAAGAGAGGTGGGTGACAGTGTTGGCCCGGAAGTAGAAGGGACCGACCACATCTGCAGTCAATCAGTAACGACTGGGACAGGGGCAGGCAGAGGGCAGCCTCCTCAAGTTCCTGCAGCCACGTAACCAACCCAGCTCCCCTCTCCACTGTTCAGCAGGGGCCCGTGGCTCAGCCCGCGCCAAAGTTAGTCAGGGGAGAGAAAACAGTCTCTCACCTGAAGCGCAACCTAGGATGCCTCCCTGGGAGCAAGGACCTGGGGCCTGGCACCTCATCTGCCCCAGGGCTGTGCCCTTGGATTCCCCCGAGAAGCTGACAACAGCGCATTCACTGAGGACCCTTGGCAGAGGGGTGACTACCAGTGGGCAGAGAGCAAGAAAGCGCCCTGGCCCAGACCAGGGATCCCTGCCTGCAGCCCCTCCCACCCACCATCTCCGGGACCGGCCTCCTCTGCCTGCGGAGAGACAAGCGGGCACGTTATTCCAACAGGTCCCCCCACAGCTGGGCCTCACCGGGCCATCCTTCCTCCTCCCTGAGGCCTTAAATTCCGCGGGGAGCACCGAGGCACCTGCTGCCAGACTGGGTTCCAGCCCCGCGTCAGGGGGGCCTGGGCGGTGCCCCTCGGCGTGGCCGGGTCTCCCCGCGAAGGGGCGGGGCGCTCCCGGGGCCGGCGCGCCCCCCGTGTCCCCTCCTCGCGCTCACCTGGCGCAGGTGCTGCAGCAGCGTCCCCGCCTCCTCCCGCCGGCCCTGGCGCACCATCCGCAGCAGCTCCTGGACCATGCCGACGCGGCGGTGGTAGGGGGGCAGCCCCGCGCCGGCGCCCGCGCGCCCTGCCTTGTCCCCGGCGCGCAGCAGCAGCGACGCCCAGAAGTCGGGCCGTTCGCGGCGGGGACCGGGCGCTGCGCCGGGGCTGGCTCGCTCCGCCAGGCTGCCCTTGGTCTGCCGGGTGCCCATGCTGCCGCGACGCCGCGTCCCCGGCGGGCTGCCCGCCTCCCGGGCTGCAACTTTGGGGGAACTGTTGCGCGCGGGCGGCGCGGGGCGGGAGCGGGGGCGGTGGCGGCAGCGGCCCGCGCTCCCCTCGCTCCTCCCTCTGCGCTCCCCGGGCGCGCTCCCCCGGAGCTCACCGCCCGCCGCCGGCCCCGCCCAGCCCCGCCCCGCCCCCGGCTCGGCTCCGGCTCCCGCCCCTGCGGCCGCGCGCCGTCCTCTCTCCTTCCCTCCCAGCCGCTTTCCTCCCCTCCCTTCTGCTTCCCGCCCCTCCCCTCTGGGCCGGGGGTTCTCCGGGCGCCTCCTCCTGGCTTCGGCCTGGGCACCGCGCCCCCTGCCGGCCGCCGCGCAGCGCCTCCCGGGGCCGTGGCGCGGAGGGACCGGGGCGGACAGGCCCCAGGGGCCCTCACTCTCGGTCCCCACCAGGTTCCCCAGACGCTTTCACGACCGCGCGTGAGAGTGAGGTCCGCGGGGCGTGGAGGGAGGCTGTACGTGCGCCTGGCGAGATGGAGAAAGTTTGGAACACGGGGAGGTGACTCAGCCCCAGAGTCGGATTTCTCAAAGGGGGATCCTGTGAGCATCCACGCCCAGGTGGTCGGAGCCGCTGGTCAAAGACGCAGATCCCCGGGCCTCGCCCCAGACCCCCTGAATGCGAATCCCCGCGGTGGCGTGCGGGGGCCCTGCATTGTTAGCCAGCCTGGTGCTGCTGTACACTCCTCTGACACCTGTCGGGGGCAGGTGGTGGTGGTAGGTGCTGGGACCTGGAAGCTGCGCAAGGTTGTGTGTTGCGTATATGCCCTGTTATGAAGCAAGTCCATCTGTTGCTCCATCGGGGTGTGAAGAACTGCTCTCTTTTGTTCTCACTCCCACACCTCTAGAAGGTTCCCCAATACAAAAATGCAGAGACATGTCCGCAAGTAGGCCTGCTGCACCCTCCTCCTGGCCCCTTCCCTTCGTGGCCACCTCTGCCAGGCCCAGCCTAAAGGACCAGACCCCCTGGGACTTGATGGTGCTTGGAAAGCACCCTGGGGGTGGGGAGGGGCTTCCCTATCAGACTACGGACCACCCCGGTAGGCGGTGCTGTGCGCTCTGATAGCTCAGTGTCTGCAGCTGGTCCACCAAGTCTCCATGATGCCAAGAACCTGAGCGCTCATGGGTGCGCGCTCACCGCGTTCACGGCCTCGGGCTGTGTACTTTGCGTAGGTTATGCTGTCTCATTCTTTCTACAACTGTGAGGTCGGTTTTATGATCATCCTGATTTTGCACGTGAGGAAATGAGATCTTAGGTCAAGCGACTTGCCCAAAGTCACACAGATAGTAAGGGGCAGACGCAGGGTCCACGCTTAGGTCCATGTCACTCCAAAGCCCGTGTTGTTAATATTACTGGGTGTCATGGAGCCTACTGTTTAAATATTACTTCCTATCGCCACTGCCTTTCTGAGGAGCTGTCATTTACACCCCAACCATTGCATTACAATATCCTTCTTCCTAGCTTGTCTCTCCACCTCCAGTCTTGCCCCTTCCAATGTATCTTCCAGGTAGCAATTGGACTAATCATTCTCAAAACAGAACACACGCACACGCACGCACCCACGCCCCTCTTCCGTAATTCCTAGCACTTTGAGTCTAAGCTACTTCATACGGCATTGCTGTCCACAGCAGCTACAGTCCTCATGTCCTGCACTTCAGTCATCAGCCTGTGTTGATGCTTACACCTCTCCCAATCTGCCATTCTTTGTGCTTTTGCACGGACTGCATTATCTTCCCAGGATGTCCTTCAACCCTTAACACATGCCTTGTCACGCTCTAATTTTTCAGGTAGGTGCCACCTCCCCCAGGAAGTCTTCCCCCAATGCCTCCCATGCATCAATGTGTTGGTGAATATGACAGAATATCCTGTACTAGGTTTCTACTGTTTGTTGGCACACGCTGGAGCATCCTTCTTCATCCTCTCATTGGTCAATCCCTCCTTGTCCTTTAGACCAGGGACAGCCTCTGAGATTCCTTTGCCTCCCACTGGCTAAAGTTAGGTGTCCATCTGGTGTGTTCTCCAAGTGTCACTGCCTGTGCCAGCCACAGCTGTGATGGCCTTGAAACCCCCACGAGGACAGGGTGTCCACGGGGGCTCCTAGCGTGCCTGGCATGTCGCAGGAGCTCCAAAGACACCTGTTGAAGGAGAAAAGGCACGAGCACCTCCACTGTGTTACCTCAGTGCTGGGGGCTTAAGAAAAGGATCGAACGAACTAGAGCGCTGACAGGCCACTGGGATTTGTTGACATGAAAGCTACTGACAATCTTCAGGAAATCAGTTTGCAGGGAATTAAGGAGCAAACAGGAGGCAAGTTCGACAGTTGAGAGAGTTCATGTAGCTTGTCCTTCCAAGACATTTGGTTCCCAGCCAGGGAGCCACCCAAAAGAAAAAAAAAAAAACAAAAAGACATTTGGTTGTGAAAGAGGCTGCTGTGGTTTGTTTTACATGGGCGACAGATCATTTCATTAAGAGGTAATCATGGGGGCTCAGAACTTTGGATGTGAATCCCTTGTCTCCTTTACTTACTGCACATAAATAAAACTAGTGGCAAAAAGAAAAGAGGTAATCATGCAATTTATCCTTTCGGTCATTCTCTTCTTGGAAGCAAGTAATTTTCTTAACCTGGGAAGCATTTTCTCACCATCAAACCTAAAATTAAGGCATTCTCATCATGATTTCTCTTTGAACATTCTCTTCAGATGTTGTAAGAATTTGAAGTATAACATGCCTCACGGAAGCTGACATTTAGAAACAAGTGAGGAACTTGGCCAATGCCTCCTTGATAGTAATCGGAGAGCTGGAATTCGAAACCCAGTCTGCATGCTTTTTAGAGAATACAGGTGCTCAAGATGTATGTTAGACACTTTTGCTTGAAAATGTTGTTTGTAGCTGCTGTGTCTTTGAGTATGGGGAGAGGACTCGGCCCAGAACTGCACTGCACAGGGGCCTGAGGTCCCTGGTGAGGTGGGTGGAAGGGGACCTAGAACATGGCTGGAGGCGACAAGTCTCAGACAAGCCTCAGGGGGACTCTGATTCGGGAC
This sequence comes from Lyroderma lyra, assembly GCA_004026885.1. NCBI lineage: Eukaryota > Metazoa > Chordata > Mammalia > Chiroptera > Megadermatidae > Lyroderma > Lyroderma lyra. Next base: position 14,130 of record PVJL010006716.1, on the reverse strand, counting down.
AGGCAGAGGAAAGACACAAATAAATATGCAGATGGGAGCAAACTGGGAGGCGGTCTGCCCTTGGTGTCTTACTTTTCTTTTTCAGTGTCATAGACAGCCACCTGCTAACTTGCCAGAGAGAAGGCAGGGCACCGGCTTGTAGGAAGAGGTGACAACAGCACCGCAGCTAAGGGGAAGGGGCCAGGGAGCATTCTGAGACAGAGAGAGGGGACGTCAGGTGGGATGGGGGCATGGACAGTGCACTGCTCAGACAGGGGACAAGGAGCATGAAGGGGTGTCCTGTTTCCACGAGCTTTGCTGCAGTGGCTCCTGGCAGCCCCAGAATCAGAGCCTAGAAATGAGGGATTTCCTACAGCAAGTAGGTGACAGCAGGTCCTGGACTATTGTCAGGGGAGGTGGTGAAGCCACAGGGAGTCCAGGTGTGGGATCAAATATACTCCAACCAGCGGCTCTCACACTTGAGCTGGCATCAGGGTCCCCTGAAGTGCTCTGAGCACCCCCTCTGAGTTTTTGATTCAGTAAGTCCGGGGTAGTTGCCTTTCTTATGAGTTTATAGGGACCCTGAAGCTGCCCATCGGGTCTGTTGGGGACACTGGTTTGAGAAGAGCTAGGGCGTGGGGTGGAAGTAAGGAAGAGTTTTTTCCCTCCTGAGGGATCCTTAAGGTTGCAAAGGGGCCTGAAGCATTTCTGGACCCAGTGGAATTAGCATCACTGAAAGAACTGACCCTGAGGGAACACTGAAAACACACACACACACATGCACACATACACACACACATGCACATGCACGCGCGCGTGCACACACACACGCACGCACGCATGCACGCACATGCACATGCACACACACACACACGTGCACACACACATGCACACGCACGCGTGCACATGCACGCACACACACGCACATGCACACACGTGCACACACACATGCACATGCACGCGCACACACACGCACACATGCACATGCACACACGCGCACACACGCACGCATGCACGCACATGCACATGCATGCGCACATACACACACGCACATGCACACACGTGCACACACACACACCTGCAGCAGAAGCAGCAGCAACGGGGTCCCTGTCTCAGTTCATTTCCTTCTCAAAGGAAGGCCCTCCCCCTTTCTGTTCTCCCAGCAGCATTTCCAACACCTGGGGCCTTCTCTCAGCCAGGAGGTACATGTGTCAGGGCCTCTCAATGACCTGTGGGGGGATGCATGTCAACCCCCACATTTTAGTTCCAGACATTGGACCAGCTCTCATCAGGAAGTGAGAAGCCCTAAGAATTGTGGCCCAGGCCCTTGGTCAGGCACACTGATCAGAGACATGGCCTGGAGTGGGGGGTGTTGTGGAGGGGGGGAGAAAGACCTGAGGGGGCATAGAACTAGCACTGAGGTCTCCCCAAGTTCCAAGCTCTCCCCTTGCAAGGATGCAAAGCACTGAAAGGATGGATCCTGAGATGTGTAAGCAGCTGACATCGTGCTTCTCCCACTTCTCTGCTGCTCTAATTATTTGTTCATTGCTCCATGCATGGCTTGCTTCAATTCAGTTGCTATGCCCATGAACTCACCACCCAAAACAAAAGGAAGACAAGCCAGTCCCTTGGCGATAATGGACATTTCCTCGTCGGGTTCCCTCCCACCCACCACCCTGTCTCCTGTGTTCATTGTTCCTGGCTTTCCTGTTTATATAATTTTAAGATTTCTTTTTACAGTGGGCCATTTCAAATACGAGCTGTAGAGACTAGCATGGTGAAACCACATGTCCCTGTGGTCCAGGTTTTAACTTTTCAAATCACGCCTAGTCTCATTTGGGTCAACCTCCCACCCTTTCCCTCTGTTTCCACATTCTTTTACAGAGTTCGTTTTGCACTTACACATGCTCCTAAAGGGTGTCCCTTGTTTATTCCAATGTCTTTAACTTTATAAAAGGGTATCTCGCTCTATGGAATGTTTTTGGAGACACTTTTTCCGCTCAGTATTGTGTTGGTAAGAATCATCCTTGTGGCTGTTCATTTATCCTCACCGAGTATAATGGTCCATTGTGTGAAGGTTCATTCCCCCATCTCTTGCTGGTGACATGCAAGTCATTTCCAGACTGTCGCCATCCGGAAAGATGCTCTTAGGAATATTCTCTTTTTTTGATTGGTTCCCTGAGCAGGGATCGAACCCAGGCCGTGGCGGTGAGAATGCCGAAGCCTAGCCACTGCACCACCAGGGAATCCCTAGGAATGTCCTTATACAAGGATGTTCTCGTTGTGCATCTGGTGTGGCCTGAGAAGTCGAATGGTTCAGCATTACAATCAAGGCTGGGTCATCTTCTACCACATTCCTGCCCACCCCAGCCTGGTAGGAGAGCTCCTCCCCGCATCCATATCGCCGGCTCCTCTCCAGTGCTTGTCACCGAGAGGCCTGGTAATTTTTCTGATGACTTTGCAATTCCAACGGGATCTTCTTGGGGCCTTAATTCGCATTTCTTCAATAACAGATGTCTCGTCAGCTTTGACTGCCATAACAGAGACTAGGTTTGGGACCTACTTTGGACTTGTCATCCCTTCCTTCTTCCCTGTTTTTCCTTCTTGGGATTGGAGTGTCCTCAGCCACCCACGAGTCTGTGGCGTTTTGTTATGGTGGCTGAAGCCGGTAAGACAACTGGTGATGCCGACTCTGTTTACGGATCAATGTCTTTCCTTTTCTGTTAAATACCTTCCTTTGCCCATTTCTCATTGGGCATTCATGTCCTATTGTTGCAGTAACACATTTCCACGAGCGTGGTGGCCTGAAAGCACATCATTTTATTAGCTTACAGGTCTGGGGGTCAGAATGTTGCAGAGCCGAAGGGCCGGCTGCCTGTAGCCTTTAAGCCGAAGACCGAGAGATGAGGTTGGTGGGAAGCAAAGGCCTGTTCCCAGATGTCAGCATTAGGGGAAGGCAGTGGACTTCAGTCACCAAGACCAGCCTCCCCAATCCCTGCCTGGCCAAAAGCTTTTATAGGCACATAAGGAGAAGCAGAACAAAGGAAGCAAGGCGGTGGTGAACAGTTTTTAAGGCGCCAAAACCGGAAACGAGAAGCAAAGGAGCTCCTTGGGGCCTGGTCTGACTTGGAGATGAGGTCATCGCAGAATCTCTGGTTGTTGGGAGTCGGATGGCTCCAGGCTGTGACTGCTCTTAGGTCAGTGTCCAGGGCGATAAACAGATTGACCAGGCAGGCCTGCAAGGTTTTTTTTTTTGTTGTTGTTGTTTTTTGTTTTTTGTTTTTTTTGGCGGGGGGGGGTGGTAGGTCCCTGGCTGGGAAGTAAACCCAGGCAAGTGAGAGCCCCGAAGCCTAGCTTCTACACCACCAGGGAACCCCCAGCCATGCAGTTTTAAGAAAACATTTGTCCTGCAATTACCAAGGTACATGTGCGGCCTTGTGTACACAAGGCTGCCTGTGGCCTTGAGAAAACAGAGTCATTAAAAGCCTGCGGGAAGGGGAGGGAGAGTAAAGAGAAAAACACTTTAAACTAAGTTACACACTACGGCACGTTACGTGGGCCTAAACTGAAATACAGTGTCACCCTTACAGGGAGTCCAAAGCGGGCCTCACCGGTAGAATCAAGGTGTGGGCAGGCCTGTGCTCCTGCTGAAGGTTCTAGGTCAAGCCTGTCCCACTGGCGGCCCGTGGGCCACATGTGGCCCAGGATGGCTTTGAATGGGCCCAACACAAATTGGTAAACTTTACAAAAATTTTTTTAAATTGTTAAATGTATTGGGGTGACATCGGTCAGCAAGAATTATATAGGTTCCAGGTGTACAGTTCTCCAGGGCATAGTCTATGTGCTGTGTTATGTGCTCACCACCCAGAGTCAGTTCTCTTTCTATCACCATGTACGTGACTCCCCTTCATGCTCCCCACTGCGCCCCACTTGCCCCCAGGTAACCACTAACCTATTGGCTGTGTCCATGAGTTCCTGTTTCTTTGTTGCTTTCAGTTTTATGTCCCACATATGAGTGAAGTCATACGGTTCTTGGTGTTTTCTGTCTGGCTTATTTCACTTAGTGTGATGGCCTCCAGGCCCATCCATGTTCTTGCAGATGGCAAAGAGGAAATGGTATTGCCTTTCTTCTTGTAGCTGAAAAAATATGGAATGCCTCACGAATTTGCACGTCATTCTTGCGCAGGGGCCACGCTCATCTTCTCTGTCCTCCCCATTGCAGTGTATGTGCTGCCCAAGGGAGCACGACTTTCTTTAAAATTATGCACAGACCCATTTTTTAGCTCATCAGCTATCATTAGTGTATCATTAGTGTATTTTATGTGTGTCGCAAGACAATTCTTCTTCCAGGTGGCCTGGGGAGCAAAAGGTTGCACGCCCCTGCTCTAGAGGAGGACCTGTGTCCTTCACTTTTCCGGCTTCCGGGGGCTGCTCTTACTCCCTGGCTCCTGTCCCCTTCCAACAGTCACATCCCTCTGGCCTCCATTTCTGTTGTCACAGCTCTTCTCTGCCTGACTCGCCTTCTTGACTCCCTCCTCTAAGGACACTTGTGATCACATTGGTCCCTCCCAGATGTTCCAGGGGAGTCTCCTACATGGCTGTTCTGAGACCCAGTTTTCCACATGGGGGGCAGGGGTGGTCCCCGACACCAACAAACAATTCCATTCAATTCTGACACCATCTATCCAGAGATAGCATCGGTGTCCCCCAACCCTCACACACATTTCAGACCCCAGATGCAAGCCCAGGTTACCTGTGCTTCTGACCAAGTGGCCACAGACTGAAGGTTCCAATGAGCTAGGCTGACTATACATGCCAGTTAAAACAGGACAGCAAACAATGGTCCTGTCCCATTTCAAATGGTACATATGGTCAGCCTAGTCTCACTGGGCTACATTCAAGGTGTCAGGAGACTGACCACACATACTGTTGGAAATGGGACAGTACCGTTGTTTTCTGTCCCATTTAAAATGATACATCTGGTCAGCCTACAATGACCCCCTTCAACTCAGGACGCCAATAGCAAGCCCAGGTTGTCCCCTGTACTCCGACCAAGTGACTAAATCGGAGGTTCCCACAACCCCCTCCTTGGGTTTGATAAATTTGCTAGAGTGGCTCATGGAGCTCCGAGAAACATGTTACTCACTGGATCACCGGTTTGCTATGAAAGGCTGTCACTCAGGAACAGCCAGAGGGAAGAGGTGCACAGGGGCGGGGTGGGGGAAGGGCACGGAGCCTCTGTGCCCTCTTGGGGTGCCGTGTTCCCCTATCACATGTTCACCAACCTAGGAGCTCTCTGAACCCCATCTTTTTGGTTTTGTTTGTTTGTTTGTTTTGTTTTTTTAAATGGAGGTCTCATTACATAGGCATGCTCGATTAGATCACTGGCCACTGGCGACTGAATTCACCTCCAGCCCTCTCCCCTCTGGAGGCAGGGCTGCCTGGGGGGGATGGGAAGGTGGGGGTGGGACTGAAGGTTCCAACCCTCTAATCTCATGGTTGGTTCCATTGGCAACCACCCCCCCATCCTTAGGTGGGGTCCAAAAGTCACCTCATTCATGTAACAAAAGACACCTTTTCCCTGCTAACACTTAGAAAATGCCAAGAGTTCCCGGAGCTGTGAGCCAGGAACAGTGAAGACCAAACACCAATCACAACATCGCATGGTCCCACCTCGAGACCCTGAACTTAATCACACCCACAGTGTCCCTTTTGCCACGTGAGAATGAAGGAGGGGCTGCAGAGCAGACCTGACGAGTTCAGGGACTGCACATAACCCCACACGAAGATCTGATCATAAATTCCTAACTGGAAGGTCAGACAGGGTAGCAAGTCCCCGGCCCACAGCTTCCTCAGTAAAAGGTTAATCTTTACCTGAAGCGAGGCCTGCCCATCGTTCTTACATGACTAGGATAACATACCTCTGAAATGTCAGAGTAATTGTCTTTTCCAGACACCTCACCGCAGGCACAATGACCCCGAAACTCCTCACTGTTGCCTTGTTGCCCGCACACCATCTCTAATTTCTGTAAATGTTACATATTAATTAGCCTGGACCCCCCTCCCCCCCACCCCCCAATGTAAAGGAAGTGGATATCTGTCCGGTTTATTTTGTATCCCATCCCAGAAGATTTCCCCTCTTCGCTGTCTCCTGTCTCCTTCACCTACCACCGAGGGATTTCACATGACTCTCCTCATGTTCCCCTTTGATTCTAAATATGTAAAAAGAACTGCCAATCGCCACTCTCCTCAGCATTTCCTCAGTCCACTGAGATTGTGCTTCTAGTTTGTCCTCAGTTTTTGGCTCAAATAAATCCTTACAATTTTTTTATAGCTTTGGACTTGCTTTTGTTGACACACATAAGGATACATTTTCACTGGTTGTGGGGGTTGGGGTCTGGATATCTTTGGGAGACCACTGTCCCTCCTATCACAGCTGTGCCCTTGCCTGTTTTATGGTGGGTAGATGAGGAGCCACGTAACAGAAGACAACTCTGCTCCGGAACACCGCGGGCCAGTGGCGGCCACTTTGCAAGGAGGCCAGCACCAGGCGACAGCTGCTGCCACCCTCTCTGCTGGGCACCCCATGGGTTTGAGTAAAGACACACAAGGAAACAAGGCTACCATCCCTCGACTCTCTGAGCCACTGTGCAGTGTGACAGTCCCAGGGAGACAGGCCCAGGGTGCCGGCAGGACTCACGCTCCAGCCTTGGGCATACTCTCACGTGCTTCCCTTCTTTCTGATCCATGATCCATAATCTCCCTTGACTCTCAGTGCTGTCACAGGCCAAGCACAATGGGGTGACAGCCAATCAGAGCAGACCTGAGACCAGCCACGCCCAGGCTCCTAACCCTCAACCTGGGGTTCTTGCTGGCATCCTGGGCTTTAGGGGAGAGGCCCATGTGACTTGTGAGAGGGCGCTGTCCCTATCGGCTGAACTCCTGGGCCTGCAAGCACACAGGCCTGGACCAGCCCTGTGACCTCGGGCAGGTGGTTAAACCTCCCTGGACCTTGGTGCCTCTTCCGTAAAGTGCAAATACTGATTGTACCTGCATTTCCAGGTTGTTGTGAGGAAGCAGCAAGATGTGTGTTAGTGGTTTTACACAATACCTGACATATATACTACTTTATAAATGGCAGAATCAAAAGCCAGAAAGAAAACTTAACAGACAGCCACAGAAACAAGCTATCTGATTTAAAAATGGGCAAGGGATTTGAAGAAACATTTCGCTAAAGAAGATAACTGAAAGGCCAATGAAAAGTCGCTCAACACTGCTAATTATTAGAGAAATGTCAGTCAAAACCACAATGAGATACCGCTTCATGCCCATTAGGATGGTGACTATCAAAAACAAAGACCAAATTACCGCTGTTGGCGATGATGTGGAGAAATTGGGACACGCGTGCACTGTGGATGGAAATGTAAACTGGTGGAGCCACCATGCAAAACAGCACCGTGGTTTCTCAAAAAAATTAAAAATAGAATTACTATAGGACCCAGCAATCCCAGTTCAGGGTATGTGTCAAAAAGAATGGAAAATAGGACTCTGAAGAAGTATTTGCACTCCCAAGTTCGTAGGACCATTATTCACAATAGCCAAAAGGTGGAAACAACCCAAGTGTCCATCCACAGGGGACTGGATAAAGAAAATGTGTCTCAGGAGTTCCCTGATGGTGTAGTGGCTTAAGGCTTTGGTGCTGGCGCTGTCAACGCTGCGACCTGGGTTCCATTCCCAGCTAGGGAGCTACCCACATACCAAAAAGCAAAAAAAAAAAAAAAAAAAAAAAAAAAAAAAAAAAAAAAAAAAAAAAAAAAAAAAAAAAAAAAGAAAGAAAATGTGTCTCTACTGTCGAGTCCAGCTCGACTGGGGCTCGGGCCGAGGGGAGGGCGCCGCAGAACTTACAGAAAAGACACACACAGGTAGGGAGAAGCGATGGGACCAGGGGGACTCAGAGCCTCAAGCACTAAGAGCCCCGACCGTGGGCTCCTTGTCGTATTTATTACTTGCTTAAGGAAACAAGGTTAAAGGAGAAAAACGCTTCCTCTGATCGGCACTGCCACGTCCTTGAACATGTGGAGACGGCGTGAGGAAGGGGCCTGTCTCTCCCGTGAAGGGGCGGTGCTGAGACAACGCCCCGTCCCGGCGGGCCCGGCCCACACCGCCACGGCTTCGGGACAGCAGCCTAGCGGCACGCCCTCTCCTGGCGTCTCTCTGCGCACGGTCCGTACCATGGAATATCATTCGGCTTTAAGAAAGACGACGCGTTCTACTAGCATTCAAAGAACTAACGCCTATCCTCCTCCGACGCTTCCAAAAGATGGAAGATGAAGCGACACTTCCTAACTCATTCTATGAGGCCGACATCGGCCTAATAGCAAAGCCTGGCAACAACAACACAGTGGTTTCCTGGTGGCGCAGTGGCTAGGCTTCCACGCTCTCACCTCTGCGGCCTGGGTTCGATTCCCAGCCAGGGAACTACCCCCAAAAGACAACACAAAAAAAGAAAACTATAGACCAATAGCTCTGATGAACACAGATGCAAAAACCCTAACCAAAATATTAACAATAATGCAGTGAAAAGATTATACACCACGACGTGGGATGCAATCCCGGGAGCACCAGGATGGGTTCCACACATGCAAATCAATCCACATGATGAAGGACAAAGACCACATGATGGCGATAAGTACCTAACACAGTCCAACTCACAGAGACAAAACGTGGCGTGGTGCTGGTCAGGGGCTGGGGCGGGGCAGAGGAAAGTGGGGTGTTAGAATTTCAGTCCTGCCAGATGAGAACATTCCAGAGATGAACGGCCTGCACTAATGACACTAGACTATATACTCACAAATTTGTGCAGAGGGCAGATTTTATTTTATGTGTTCTGCCCCGCCCCACCCCCCGCCCCACCCTTCCGATCAGCTTTCCTCTCCTCCCCACCTGTGACCACGGGGGCTCCACGGGGGCTCCCTTCTTCTGTCTGTCCTTGGGGACCCAGACCCACTGTGGGAGCTTCCTCAGGTACCACCCACCCCACCCCAGTCAAAGAATCCCCTCCCTGCCCCGGCCCGGCTGCCCGCAGGAAGGCCCGGACTGGCAGTGCTTGGAAGAGTCGGGAGTGAGGGAAATGGCCTCCTCCTTCCAAGTCACCTCTAGTTGGTGGCTTATTTATTCATGTGCCATGTGCTAAGTAAGCACTGTGGTGGGCTCTGGAGACATAACCGTAGTAAGCAAGACAGGACCCTGCCCAGGGGGAGTTTACTTTCTAGTAAACACACAATGGGAATAAATAAAGGGATTTCACAGTCATAGAGGTGCCCTAAAAAGGATTCTCTGAAGAGGCCATGCTTGCCTTGAGCACTAATGAGGGAAGAATCAAGCCAGGACCGATGGCATACCAGGCAGAGGAAACAGCATGTGCCAAGGTCGTGGGGCAGAAATGACCTTGGTGTGTCTAAGGAACAGAGGAGGCCAGTGGAAGGAGCATGGAGTGGAAAGAAAGGTTGGAGATGTACCTGCAACTGATCTGGGCCGGGCTTTATGGAAAAGTAGGAGCACGAAATTGTTAGCCCTTAACAAGCAAATGACTCAATGAAGGATGACACCTGAGGACATCCTTCGGGGTCCCGGGGTCTGTAACTTGCTGTTGACGTGATTGGAAGCCAGGGGTCCTCAGACTTGGGCATGCCTTTGAATCACTTGGAGAGCTTGTTACAACACACTGCTGGGCCTCCTCCCGGTTTCTGATTCAGTAGATGTGGGGAGGGGCCCAGAATTTGCGTGTCTAACAAGTTCCCGGGTGATGCCCAGGCTGGTCCTTGGCCGAATCCGAGGATCATGCTCTCACCAAGTCACTTCTCTCTGAGCCTTCGTCCTTGTCTGTAAAATGGCCCTGCTCTTCTGGTTGATGGGATCATCCAATGAGCTAAAGTATGGGAAAGCCCTTTGCAAAGAATAAAAAAGACATACAGAGTGGATTATCAACTTAAGGATGTTTAATAATCGCCCCTCCCGGCGTGTTTCCTTCACTTTCTACAAAGAATGTGCAGTTACACAGCGGCTGACTGCCTGGGACAAGGGGTTCCTTTACTCCCTTTTCCCTGCATTTGCCCCATTCTCTGAGCATGGGTGTGCGATGACCATGGGCCTTGCTCCACCCGGGAGAAACCTCTGGATTCACCCCTGTGGTTCACTCCACAGACAGAGGCCTGATGATGCTTCAAGTGTATGTGGCTATTTTTGTCAACCCTCATGTCCTCCCACTCGTCCCTAAGAAAGCTCTCCTGTGAGTCATCGGGAGGCCCCGGGGGATGCTGGCGGCTGCTCGCCTGGCATCTGGCTGCTGAGCGGAAGGAGGATGGATGGTGTCTCCTTGGGCCTGCTTTGGAGAAAATTTCCATAGATCCATGGACTCCTACAAAGTTGGTCTCTAGTATATGTGCATATGATACGCATTGGGTGTGTATATTTTTATTTATATTCACTCACAGACTCGACGAGTATTTGTTGACTATCTGCTATGCGGCGGGCATTGCTTTAGTGCAGTGGTTGTCAACCTTCCTAAGGTCGTGACCCTTTAATACAGTTCTTCATGTGGTGGTGACCCCCATAAAATTATTTTCGTTGCTACTTCGTAACTGTAATTTTGCTACTGTTATGAATTGTCATGTAAATATCTGATATGTGTTTTCCGATGGTCTTAGGTGACCCCTGTGAAGGGGGTCATGACCCACAGGTTGAGAACCACTGGGCTAGCGTGTTGGCATTGCTTTAGGCTCTCAGCAATGTACCAAACAACCAAGACCTCCCTGCATGGAGTTTATGTGCTTGGAATATTAACTCATAGCTAGGCCGACCAGACGTGGCGTTTCAAAGGGGACAGAAAACAACAGTCCTGTCCCATTTCCCATGGTGCACATGGGCAGCCTGAGGACACCTTGAATGTAGCCCAGTGAGACGAGGCTGGCCGGACGAACCGTCTGAAGCAGGACGCTGCCATCGTTTTCTGTCCCGCTTAAAATGGGACATCGGTCAGCCCACTCAAGGAACATATCCTGAAAGCCTACTAGGTGTCCTGCAGTTCCTACTCTGGCAGCGTAGTGTCTGTCAAGGTTCGTCCACGTTGCAGCGTGGGTTAAAGTGTCCTTCCTCTTTAAGGCTCAGTGACACTCCATGGTACGGACACACTCCATTTCGTCCATTCATTCTTCTGTTCGTGGACACCTGGGTTGCTTCCACTTTTTGACTGTTACGAACAACGCTGCTGTGAACATGGGGGTACAAATACCTGTTCAAGGTTCTGTCCTGCTTTCAATTCTTTTGGGTCTGTACCCAGAGGTGGCATTGCTGGCCTATGTGGTAACTGTGTTTATTAATTATTTGAGATACAGATTTACAAGTTCAGTCTAGCATTTCGCACACATCATTCCACTAAATACTCATGCTAATTCTAGGAAGGACAACTGCTCTTCCTTTCTCAGCAAATGAGGACAAGAAGGCAGAGAGAGTTAACTTGCCCAATTTTATTGGGGTTGGATGCACAATGAGCTTCCCACATCCACGCTTTTGAGCCCTGCACCATACTTGCTTTCCCCCAGAAGGGTCGGGGCTCCCCCCTCTGGTGGGTGAAGCACCCACCAGGGTTTGGGGAAAAAAGAACTTGCTAAGTAAGAAGCATCCTACTTGTCGGAGGTCAGTAGGGGTGATGTGTGCAGCTTTCCCCCAGTCCTTCACAGGCTTGGATATTCTGCAGCGAAGTTGCAACATGCTTTCTGGTGTTACATATCCTGGGATGAGATGGGCTAGTGAGTTCATAATCATGTTTGGTTATTACACTGTCACTGATCCCCACTCAAGAACAGCTCGGTTGCTGTGCATTCCTTTTAAGTAAGTCTTAAAATGGAGGCCCTTTAAATCTGGAATCGACCGCTCTGATATTGCAATTCAACATCTCTTCTAGCTTCAAGGCCTGAAGGAGAGAGCTGGCTCATAATCTGTTAAGTCATTCAGAAGTAATCTACCCCCATAGAGCCTTGCCCATCTATCTTGTCAGGGATTAGGCAGCTGGTAAAACTCTCTGGTGAATGGTGGGTTGCAAAAGCATATCTAGATACACCACTGTGAAGACACCCAAAATTTTCCTTGCATAGTGGCTGGACATAAAAACCTGAAACAGAAAAGAAAGGTAAGCGACCATGGAGAGTTCATGCTCTGAAGCGCCTTCTCTCCTCCAAACATATAGCAATGACAGATGAAGTATTGAAACAATGGGGGTTCCCTGGTGGTGCAGTGGCTAGGCTTTTGCATGCTCACTGCCGTGGCCTGGGCTTGATCCCCGCTCAGGGAACCAACAACAACAATAACAAAAGTATCAAAACAAAAAGCCCCCAAATTCCCAGATAAACTCAAATGTAAGGTGAATACTTAAAGATGGGAAAATTACGCAGAAATGTTCAGGCGGCTGGAACGCAGCCTTGGATTTGCTGTGCTCTGGTCCACAAATCAGTAGAATAGGGCTGGGAATTTGAATCCTAAGGGATAAAGAGAACTAAAAATGTTCTGCACAAGGGTCATTGCTGGAGGTGGGGGCAGAATAGGTCATGGGGAAAAATAAACAGCGATTGTGGGTCATCACCTGGGGAGACGACGATTCGTAAACTGCGAGACTAGGGAGTTAGGAAGACACAGATGAGCATCGCCAGCAAGTCGCCAGTTGGCACAATACCGACTCGGTGTAAGTAACTCTAAAACCACCAGGGGGCAGGAAAGTCCCAAAATGTCACCGTGAGTCTGGCTGAGCCGCGGATAAGGTAGAGGGAACTACAAAATCACATAGAGGGGCAAGAGACCATAGTAAGAAAGCAAAAGATAAAAATGAAAACTTTCCAAGGAAATGAAGAATTGGAAGATGAATCCAATTCTGGAAGACTGATAAAGACTTCGAAATAAGTATGTGTGCCACCCTCAGAGAGACACAAAAAGGAATTAACTTGTTTTTAAAAAGAGCAAAACATGATTAAAAAAGCAAATTAGATACAAAACAGGCACAGGTCATGTTTAAAACATTTCAAAAATCTTCAAATCTTGAAAATTAAAATATCATCATTGAAATTTTAAAAATGACTCTGCATGTGGGATCAACTTGAAAATCAGTGAATTGAAAGAGACAGAGGAAAAGAAGAATGAGATTGCTCCTACTGTTGAGGAAAATCAACATGCTGGCGTTATCTGGATTGTCACAATCCCTGCAGAGGACTCCCTCCTAAGACCACTGCTTATCCACTGGTTGGGCCAAAGCGGGTTCTGGGTCAATATTCCCGCCCACTTCCTGGTGGCAGCTTCTTAGGGCTTTGGACCACCAGCCTTACCACAGAACGATCTCCTTTGGATTTCTCCCACAGTTTCTTGGATAAACTTAGGCCTCGAGAGATGCAGGTACACAATGATGAGTCCACCAGGGACATCTGTGACATCTTTGATCAGATAGATGCATCTTTTGTGTGGGTCTGAGCAGACTTCTTACCCTACTTCTGATTTTTTTTCTTTTTTACATCAGCATGTTATGAAATTTCCTAGTCTTATTGCTTCAGCAGTTTATCTAGAGTAGCCTATGAAATTTCCAAAATTCATGTCTGTGAGAGAAAAACCTCCAAATATGTGTGTGGAAAATAAGTTAACTTCTAGTTTCTTCCTGCTCTTGTGTTCTCTTTCAGATCCGGAAACATGGAAGGAAGAGGAGCATTTAGTTAGCATCTTCTAGACTCCTACTGGACACCTTATCATTTCAGGAAACAAAGAAGTATCAAAGATAATGAGTTATGTAAAGGGCTCAGGGAACAACTTAAAAAGACTTCCACAGGCCAAAGATGGAACAATTTGAGCATTAATAACCACAATGAATTTGTAACACATTAAGTAGTTTAAATATATGAACTCATAATGACATTTAAAAAGCAAGCAAGCAAGCTAACAAACAACTAAACAAACAAAAACCCTCATTGGTCATTTTGGAGTATCCTAGGGAAGAAACTTACTATTTTGAAAACTGTTAAATAAAGAAATAAATCACACATTTATCACTTTACTATATAAACTGTACTCCAAAGGTAGGCCAATAGTTGATAAAGGGAAGTTTCTATAGGAATAATC